>JACEEZ010014564.1:177500-190000 GCA_016584305.1 Chionoecetes opilio | reverse complement strand
CTCTCTCTCTCTCTCTCTCTCTCTCTCTCTCTCTCTCTCTCCCTCCTCTCTCTCTCTCTCTCCTCTCTCTCTCTCTCTCTCTCTGTATGATGTATGTTTGCCAGCCTGTCACCTTTATACACACACTATACCATTCCTTCCACATGACATTCACTCGTACATACATAACTACAGGATGATAAAAATACAAAGAAAGACGAAACATGACCGACGACCACTGCATTATTTTTCACCGTACGTCAAAGAACTGTGGGTGTGTTTGTGTGTGTGTGTGTGTGTGTGTGTGTGTGGATGAATAATTGTTTCTCATTCATCTTTCACGACTCTCCATCCATGCGTGAAGATGCGAGAGGGAGTGACTCATGAATCGCTATTAAATGATAAAGGGACAAAGCAAACAGGAGGAGGGAGATAGATGAAGGGAAGTGAATGAGGCAGACGTCAAAGTAAAGAAAAGCAGAGGAAGAAGGAAAGAAGGGATAAGAAGGGAACAGAAGGAAGGGAGATAGCGAAAAAGAGAGAATAAATGGATTGAAGGATAGGAATTATGATAAGAAAGGATAGAGAGATTAGTATGGAATAGGGAAGAGGAGGAAAGGAAAGACGTTACGAAGGATAGAGAGATGGATAGGAATAGCGAAAGAGAAATTAAAGGATGAAGGGAAATGAGAGATGGGTGAAGGGTAAGGAAGAGTCAAATGGTGGATCGGGAAAGGGACAAGAGAGAGAGGAAAAGGAGGAAAGGGAAGGAAAGAGAGGAAGCAAACACGGTATTCCTGTGTATAGAGTTAGTGTTATCTCTTATCTGACGAGGGTCCTTGATGCTCAGGTGTTTTCCGGGAGCCTTATCACCTGCAGGCTTTGGTCGTGTGGCGCTAAAACTTGTAGAAGGGGAGGGTAGGAAAGGGGGAAGTGAAACGAGGAACAAATGTAAAGGTGGGAAGTGAAACGAGGAACAAATGTAAAGGTGGGAAGTGAAACGAGGAACAAATGTAAAGGTGGGAAGTGAAACGAGGAACAAATGTAAAGGTGGGAAGTGAAACGAGGAACAAATGTAAAGGTGGGAAGTGAAACGAGGAACAAATGTAAAGGTGGGAAGTGAAACGAGGAACAAATGTAAAGGTGGGAAGTGAAACGAGGAACAAATGTAAAGGTGGGAAGTGAAACGAGGAACAAATATAAAGGTGGGAAGTGAAACGAGGAACAAATATAAAGGTGGGAAGTGAAACGAGGAACAAATATAAAGGTGGGAAGTGAAACGAGGAACAAATATAAAGGAGGGAAGTGAAACGAGGAACAAATATAAAGGTGGGAAGTGAAACGAGGAACAAATATAAAGGTGGGAAGTGAAACGAGGAACAAATATAAAGGTGGGAAGTGAAACGAGGAACAAATATAAAGGAGGGAAGTGAAACGAGGAACAAATAAAAGTGAGGAAGTGAAACGAGGACAAATAAAGGTGGGAAGTGAAACGAGAGAAAATAAAGAGAGAGAGAGAGAGAGAGAGAGAGAAGAGAGAGAGAGAGAGAGAGAGAGAGAAGAGAGAGAGAGAGAGAGAGAGAGAGGAGAGGGAGAAGAGGAGAGAGAGAGAGAGAGAGGGAGAGAGAGAGAGAGAGAGAGAGAGAGGGTAGGAAAGAAGGAGTGAAATGACGAACAAATAAAAAGAGGGAGAGGGTAGGAAAGAAGGAAATGAAACGAGAAACTAATAAAAAGCCTGTCTAGTTTCTGCATGTAGGGGGAAACAGTGTGAGATTCAACTCGTCGCTGTTAATTGAGTTTTTTGGTGTCTCTTAATCCAATCTATTTTTGTACTGTATTGCATTCCATATTTATTTGGCGAGGCAATGAATAGGGATGTTGTGCCTATCATGAATTTACCGCTAATAATACTGCATGACTGTGACAGGATTATTACTATTATTATTATTATTATTATTATTATTATTATTATTATTATTATTCCACGTGTAATGGTTTATGGAGCCACTACTACAATTCTTGACTTATCATATTCGCTGATTATAATAAGACAAAAATAATGTAGCAACGAACGTATACTATTTTGTGCTAAAGTTTGGTCTTTTTTACATCACTAGAAAACCTGATCAAATTTCGCACCTGTTAGAACCTTCAATGTTTACTGGAGTTAGTTATTTTGTTTAGTTTATTAAATTCCTTTAGTTTTGTTGTTCTTTCTAGTTTCTATTTTGTGGTAAAGTGTTAAGCCTTCTATACATTACTAGAAAACCTGATCAAATTTATCACCTGTTAGAACCTTCAATGTTTCCTGGAGTTAGTTATTTAGTTTAGTTTATTAAATTCCTTTAGTTTTGTTGTTCTTTCTAGTTTCTATTTTGTGGTAAAGTTTTAAGCCTTCTATACATTACTAGAAAACTTGATCAAATTTCTCACCTGTTAGAACCTTCAAATGTTTACTAGAGTTTGTTCTTTTGGTTCTTTTAGTTTAGTTTTAGTTCTTTTTAATGACTAAGATGAACGAGATGCAATAAACACCAATCATTATTATTACTCATTAACGTATTTTTAATGAATCGGTTGAGCATTAGCAGGCCAGGTCACCTCATTAGCCTTGACCCTGGGAGTGCATTAGTCTTATTTCTCCATATTTTAAGCCGATTTCAGCCGGAACGTATTGTTGCATGAATAAATACTTGCATCATCTACTTATATATTGTGGCGCTCTATGATTTTGCCTGATTATATGATTGTCAAGGGTACAAAAATATATAGTCATATCTAGTTCTTTTTTTTATTATATTGTTAAATGCACCAAAAAAACGGTATTTAGAGGAGTAATTAAAAAATATATAGTTTAATCCCCACTTCCGTATGTAAATTATGTTTTTTTCTCTATATTTTTTGAACGCCTCTCATTACAAGCCTAGGTATCTGGTATAGGTATAGCCTGAATACATGTCAAGGGTAAAAAAATATATTCATATCTAGGTCTTCTTTGTGTTCTTCTGGTTATATGCATCAACAAAAAGGTTATTAGAGGAGTAATTAAAAAATATATACTTTAATTCCACTTCCGTATGTAAATTATGTTTTTTTCTCTATTCTTTGAACGCCTCTCATTATAAGCATAGATAATTAGATATCGATGTATAGGTATGTATAAATCAGGTTTCATTGTCATTCTATACTTTGTTCCGCGTCGACTTAGTATTCATCGGACATAATTATGAAAGTATTTAACTCGTCTGCTGCAAGTTTAGAGGAAAAAATTTATAGCCACGCGTGACATTTTCCAGGAAGCGATAGATTTTGATGGGTTTTTTAATGAACGAATGATTTTTTTTTTCTTTATAGAGTTAGGATGGAGGTCAAGTATAGGCTTCCCTTTCTAACTAAACTTTGGTATGATAATCTAAAGACTTATTTGTCCACATGCAAGAAACAAAGAGAAGTCAAACAAAAGAAACAAAAAAGTAAAAAACAACAAAGAAAATAAACCAGATAAGATAAGAGAGCAAATAATAAAAATGAGGAAAGAAGAATTTAAGAGAAGCAATAGACGACAAGGAAGGAAAAAAGACGAAAATGAAAATATAAGAATTAATTAATGCAAAGGGGAATGATATAAAAAGGAAAGAGAAGGATATGATAAAGGTGCAATAAGAGAGAAAGTAGTTTTGTTATTGCCTAGCCATGAAGAGGAGGGCGTGGCACACACACACACACACACACACACACACACACACACACACACACACACACACACACACACACACACACACACACACACACACACACACACACACACACACACACACACACACACACACACACACACACCACACACACACACACACACCCCACCACACACACACACACACACACACCACCCACACACACACCACACACACACACACACACACACACACACACACACACACACACACACACACACACACACACACACACACACACACACACACACACACACACACACACACACACACACACACACACACACACACACACAATCCATTAGATTACGCCTTCCTCTCTCTTTATTTTTTCCGGATTTTTTTTCTGTTCACCTTTCCCTGCTGTAATAAGAGAAAGTGTGTGTATTCACCATTACCTACTACATCTTTAGAAGCTTTGATCAATACAGACAACTCCCTCCCTCCCTACAACAGATATAAGGGAACACTATTATACGTTCGTTACCTTGTAGAAGCCTTATAAATTTTATGGTAAAGTATAAGGAGGAGGAGGAGGAGAAGGGGGGGAGGCGGAGGAGGAGGAGGAGGAGGAGGAGGAGGAGGAGGAAGAATAAGGTATAAGATATCAAAGAAGAAGAGGAGGAAAAGAAAGAAGAAGAAGAAGAAGAAGAAGAAGAAGAAGGCGGAAGAAGGTAAAGGGGAAGAACGTGTTATCCAGATTGAACATCCCCCAAGGCGGCAATAAAATCTTTTCTCCAACAAAACCTCTTGAGGCATGGACATCCTTGGCGCCAGGGGGAGGAAGGGGGATAATGACAGGCGGCAGGGGGCGTGATGGCAGGGGGCAGGGGGTGTTGTGGTCCATGGATTCCCCTGTCGAGGGTTTTCCAGGCTTCCTCATGACCTCACTTTGATCCGCCACAGCCTACCATGACCTTAATAGCCTCTTACGTCACCTTGTTTGCGCTGAGTCTCCCCACAGGATTATTAACAGCAGGAGGAACAGAAATATTATTAAACAAGAACTAGGACAATAATAGCTGCGAATATGATGACTGGACACACACACACACACACACACACACACACACACACACACACACACACACACACACACACACACCCACCCACCCACCCACCCACCCACCCACACACACACACACACACCCACACCCACACACACATAGTTGCTAGGGGCTGCAGTTCTCATATACATTTCTTACGACTATCTTATCAGAATAATCCAATCATGGTAATAAAGAAATATATCATCGATGAAAATGTCATTGTAGTTATTGTTTTTTCAATATGATGCAGAGTGATTTTTTGTTAAAGTCTGGCAATATATATAAGTTAGTTTCAAAGTCTGTGCAACATGAGCAGTCAGGTTTAATTGAATTGTATCTGTGAGTGGCATTGCCTTTTTATAGATCACCCTTTGACAATGTGAAACTGAAGTCAAGTATTTGCCAAACATCAACTTTTTTCTCAACGGACATGAAAGGAAAAGTCTGCCAATCAAAGTAAGAGGCTGACCTGTATAAGTTTTAGCCACACAACATAAAACTCGAGTACAAGCAAGAACAAAAAATACACTCGCTACAACGAAGACACAATGCACTGATATAATTTTCAAGTAAAACAATACAGCAATCACATCACTATTGCACCACCACCACCACCACCACCACCACCACCACCACCACCACCACCCCACCACCACCACCACCATCCTGTCTAGTGCCTCCATCACACCCTGGAATCTGTAAACAACTCCCATGAACTCAGAAGTGACGCAAGCTAAACCAATCAATACACTCACTACTGTTGTATGAAGCTTGCAGTCCCTCCACTTTATATCACCACGAGCCGCCACTGCGCACACACACACACACACACACACACACACACACACACACACCACACACACACACACACACACACACACACACACACACACACACACACACACACACACACACACACACACACACACACACACACACACACACACACCACACACACACACACACCACACCACACACACACACACAACACACACACACACACACACACACCACACACACACACACACACACACACACACACACACAGAGCACCAAAATATACGGAAACACGATAGCAGATCAAAACATCGACGTCAAATCTTTTCTTTGGCTCATATTCACGACGAGCAGATGAAAAAAATACCTCTGGGTGTCATTGGTAGTGTCGCTTTCAGTGCGCTATTTTTATCTTTATTTTTTTACATTTTGACTAAGAATAGGACGTCGGGCACAAGGTCCTAAGAGCAATGTCCAATACTGGATGTCACTCGAGATAGGACAACACGCAGTGTCATGCTGGACATAGCCAAGAGTGCCAAGGGTGCATGTTACCCGCGACGTTCCCCAAAAAGAAAAGAATACAATAGAAATGAGAAGAGCAATGGTGCGGCAGATTAAAGAGTAAGACTTAAGCTTTTAGTGCAACATTGTGTCCTCCGCCGTTGTAGCTGCCTCAAAACTTACGACTCAAAAAACTGACCACGAAAACCATTTTACTAAAAGGCAAGCAACATGGCAATATTGCATCCGGCCACCAATTAATGGCTGCCACTTTATTGTCACGCACCAGCTTGTGGACGCCAGGCTGGACGAGGCTTCCCATGGCGAGAGACTTACAGGAAATAGGAAAAAAACTGGCAAGGCTAAAAGATCTTGGAAATGTTGTATAGGGTCGCCCACCACAGTGTGTTTTATCCCCTTGAGACCCAAACCGTAATTTCCATTGTAATGTGGGTACCATTAGACGATTTTCTTTGTGACTATAAGCAATATTTTATAGAAATGACCTGTTTAGTATCCTTGTCACCTAACTGATTTCGTATATTCAGTTACTTTTCGTAATGTTTTGGCTAACAATAGACGATTTTATATAGCAAAGGAAAGATTTGGGCTTGAGGGCTTAAGAGCTTCTTCGCAGGAAATAGAAAAAAACTGGAGAGGCTAAAAGATCTTGGAAATGTCGTATAGGGTCGCCCACCACTGTGTTTTAAAGGCTTAGCGAGAGAGGTCAGACGGGGTGGACACTTTCCTTGTTTATGTTCCGGCCCACCTTTTGCCGGAATGGTCTTGGTTGGGAACATGTTGTTTTGCAGTGTTAGGAAGAGACTCCAAAGAAAGGGAGAGTTTTCAGGCATAGATATTGCGGCTCCATTAGCGAATAGCATTGCCTCCGCGTAACCAAATTGTTATTGTTGGTTGTAATAATAGTAGATTGTGGTAATAGATGTCTTTGAAGCACCACCACCAAACAGAGAGAGAGAGAGAGAGAGAGAGAGAGAGAGGAGAGAGAGAGAGAGAGAGAGAGAGAGAGAGAGAGAGAGAGAAGAGAGAGAGAGAGAGAGAGAGAGAGAAGAGAGAGGAGAGAGAGAGAGAGAGAGAGAGAGAGAGAGAGAGAGAGAGAGAGAGAGAGAGAGAGAGAGAGAGAGAGAGAGAGAGAGAGAGAGAGAGGATGAATTAATTACCATTATTATTGTTTTTATTATTTCTATCGGCATCATTACTATTACTATTATTATTTTCATCATCATTATCATTAACGATCCTTCCTTATAAGCGGTCATGGAAAATACGTAATTGATGTCGCAAATGATCACACGAAAGACATACACACTTACATGTCTACTATTATACTATTATCATCCTGAATATGAAACTATCACTTTATAGAGTCATTTAAAAGCCAGGGGGTCATTTGTAATTAGAGTGAATTACCTCGTTTCTTTAATGACTTAAGTAAGCGTTGTGGGTCGTGGAGAGCCGCTGTGGGTTGGTTCTCCTTTATACCTGGCTTACTTTGCCTTGGCTTGCCTTGGCTTGCCTTGGCTTGCCTTGGCGTTCAACCTAAAGGCCTTCACCAACTCCCACCTGCTGCTCCAATCGCCCACTTTAACACAACTATCTTGCCACAATCCTTTTATGTGCTCAAGGCAACCACAACACATCCGATTATTCTGTGGGTTTTAAAATAGTTGCTACGAATGTACGAATGTTAGGAATACGAGTAGAATGTTGTTGTTGTTGTTTTCGTGGTGTTCCGGGCCAACCTTGGTCCACTCGGCCTGAACGCGGCGCCCTGACTGCATTATGAAGTAACCGGACTCCCGCAGCCTCGGAATGGATTTGTTCTCGATAAGGAATAGGAGTTGTTGTTTGATGTTGTAGTGTTTTAATCCTATAGTGCGAGTTGAAACGAAATTTTTTGCACAAGTTTACAGTTAGTTGTTGGTGGTGCCTTTTTTTTTTATCCCATCGTGCGAGTTTAGAACAAATTTAGCACGTAAAAAAAAGAACTCAATTTACGTCATAGTCTCACACACACACACACACACACACACACACACACACACACAACACACACACAACACACACACACACACACACACACACACACACACACACAACACCACACCACACACCACAACACCACACACACAACACACACACACACACACACACACCACACACACACACACACACACATACACACACACACACACACACATAAAAGATGAAAACAACAACATAATTTCATATCTAATTCTTAACCAGTAGTATGTGACAATATTATGAAAGGTTATTCCCATGTCTCACACAAGGCCTTTAAAGTCCAGTCCTGACGAAAGAATTGCATTATAAACTTCACACATTTTATCCCACCGTCATCCACCACCTTCAGATATTCCTTGGTGGTTCTTACTGGCCCGTTGCATCCACCGCCTTCCCTTCCCTCCCACCCCCCTCCCTCATGGCTTGCTCGTTCCCTGGTTTAAATAGACGTGTTCAACGGGAGTAACGATGTGCTGGGGTATTTAAAGACCTCTCGTTTGTCGGCAAAAACTTGGGTCGTTCTCTTCAGGCCGACCAAGAGGCGAGTGAACCATCCAGTCTACCCAGCCCAGCCCAGCCCAGCCTACCCCAGCACAGCACAGCCCATCACAGCGACTACTGACCACGCCCAGCCCAGCCCAGCCCAGCCTACCCAGCCCCAGCCCAGCCCATCGCAGCGACTACTGACCACGCCCAGCCCAGCCCAGCCCAACCTAGCCTAGCCCAGCCCAGCCCAGCCCAGCCCAGCCCAACCTACCCAGCACAGCACAGCCCACCCATCGCGCGACTACTGACCACGCCCAGCCCAGCCCAGCCACCTAGCCTAGCCCAGCCCAGCCCAGCCCAGCCAGCCATCGCAGCGACTACGACCACGCCCACAGCCCACCCAGCCTAGCCTAGCCCAGCCAGCCCACCCAGCCCAGCCCACCTACCCCAGCACAGCACAGCCCATCACAGCGACTACCGACCACGCCCAGCCAGCCAGCCCAGCCCAGCCCAGGCACCCGCCCAGCCCAGCCAGCCAGCCAGTCCAGTCCAGCCAGCCCAGCCCAGTCCAGTCAGCCCAGCCCAGCCCAGCCCAGCCCAGCCCAGCCAGCCCAGTCCATCCAGCCCAGCCCAGCCCAGCCCAGCCCAGCCACAGCCCAGCCCAGCCCAGCCCAGCCCAGCCCAGTCCAGCAAGACCCACCCAACCACCAACCCAACCCACCCAACCCAACCCAACCCAACCCAACCCAGCCCAGCCCAGCCCAGCCCAGCCCAGCCCAGCAGCCAGCCAGCCCAAACCACCCAACCCAACCCAACCCAACCCAACCAACCCCAGCCCAGCCCAGCCAGCCCACCCAGCCCAGCCCAGTCCAGCCAAACCCAGACCCAACCCACCCAACCCAACCCACCCAACCCAACCCACCCAGCCCAGCCCAGCCCAGCCCAGCCCAGCCCAGCCAGCCCAGCCCAGCCCAGCCCAGCCCAACCCAACCCAACCCAACCCAACCCAACCCAACCCAACCCAGCCCAGCCCAGCCCAGCCCCAGTCCAGTCAGTCCAGCCCAGCCAGCCCAGCCCAGCCCAGCCCAGCCCAGACAGCACAGCACAGCACAACCCAGCCCAGCGACTACCGACCACACCCACTCACGCCCAGCCCAACCCAGCCCAGCCCAGCCCAGCACATCACAGTGACTACCGACCACGCCCACTCACGCCCACCACGACGCCTCTCAGGTCATGCCGCCGACCCCCTTCAGGATGTCATTCGCAACACTATGGCTTCCTCTCCACCGCTTTGCCACTCACAACAACGTTTTCTCAGGCTATTTTCTTCCCTCCAAGGCTGGTTGTCGGTCCCTCGTTTATGCCAGGATAGGATCAATACTTTCTCGCGTGCACGTAATCCGCAGGCCAGCCGCTCGTTATGTCAGTGTTGATATTTCATTGTTCTTTCCTCACTCGTTTTTATTTGGGTCGAGGTGATGAGTTTGCGCCCTTTCGCTGCACCTTCATTAGACGTAAAAGTGATGGGAAACAACACACTCGCTGACATTTCTCGATTTCACGGCTGCATCATGAACCTGGCAAAGATAGGTGGAGGTGTGAGTGGGTGCCGCTGGGAACTTATTGCTTGCATTTTTTGGCAATTTGGTGTACGTATTCGTAATAAATTTCTATCGAGTTTTGCCTGCATATCTCTCTCTCTCTCTCTCTCTCTCTCTCTCTCTCTCTCTCTCTCTCTCTCTCTCTCTCTCTCTCTCTCTCTCTCTCTCTCTCTCTCTCTCTCTCTCTCTCTCTCGTTGCATCCACATACGTTTCATTGCACAGATCTATGACGAAGAGTGATGTAGTGTGTGTGTGTGTGTGTGTGTGTGTGTGTGTGTGTGTGTGTGTGTGTGTGTGTGTGTGTGTGTGTGTGTGTGTGTGTGTGTATGGCAATTCATGCAACACGTAATGAGTAGGACACAATTCATCATTTTCACCCCATCACATAATCCATCGCACCTCGTATCTTCACTCACTTTTCCACACCGCTTGCACATCCACATTCATCTCCCACTATCACCCACATTACCCTCTCCACCACCATGCATTCCCTCCACTCAGGCAACAACAACAACCAACACTCGCCCCGAACACCTGAGTACCCTACCTGACGTTACCTGACGATTACCATTATAAATCACGGAATAATGACGATACATGAGAGGCTCCAATAGGGACGAAAGTGGAGCCCAAAAGACTGATTGGTATTGACTGGCATTGACATCCTGACGGTGATGACGGGCGTGAAGGAGTGCTTCTCGCCGCCCACTTTACAACCGCCAACAACGCCCGAACGCCCATAAATTCTCCTCCTCCCGCCGTGACCATAAATCCTTGGGAGTAATTCTCGTCATGCCTTGTTATCAGTTCCTTCCACCACGCCTCTTCCTCCTCTTCCTCCTTCCTCCTCCTCCTCCTCCTCCTCCTCCTCCTCCTCCTCCTCCTCCTCCTCCTCCTCCTCCTCCTTCGCCTCTTCCTCCATTAACCAACATTTTCCTGTATACGTACCTTCATTTCCCTCTTTACCTTCTCCATCACTCTCCTTTTTCTAATTCCCTCTCGTTTTACTCATCCTCTTCTCTGAACCGTCTTCATTTTCTCCTCTTCCTCCTTCATCTTCTCAGTCGTTCCTTCCTTTCACCACGCCTTTCCTCAACTCTCTTCTTTTCCTAAATTTGCATTTCTCCCTCAACTCCTTTTTCAGCATCTCTCATTCCTCCATCTGCCCACAACACCTTTCATTCCCCTCAATCTCCCCTCAGGTCCTGTGCTCTCCCTTCATTCCCCTTGCATTTCCCTTTTCTCTAACCTTCCACCGTCCTCCTTGACCCCTTTCACGCAAATCAGGGAGAAAAATGGTATGAAATAATAGGGAGGGCTGGGACTGAGAGGCCGTGAAGTTTAACAAGATTACCGTTTTCCTTCAGCCCAGAAGGTACTCCAGACTAAGCTAAAAGTGCGAAGACGAGGAGAGTAGAGTGCACAGGGCGTGGTAAGAGAGAGAGAGAGAGAGAGAAGAGAGAGAGAGAGAGAGAGAGAGAGAGAGAGGAGAGAAGAAGAGACATTTAGAGAGAGAAGAGAAGAGAGAGAGAATGAGAGAAAAGAAGAGAAGAAGAGAAGAAGAAGAGAGAGAGAAGAGAAGAGAGAGAGAGAGAGAGAGAGAGAGAGAGAGAGAGAGAGAGAGAGTAGAAAAAGTCGAAATACAAGTAACATTTAATGGACCAACAAGGAAAGAAATGTGAATGAGAAAACTTAAAAGAAAACTAAAAGAAAATAGAATAAAAGACAGAAAAAAAACTTCACTACAAAGACGACACGCAAGAGGATTAAGAAGGAAGCCATATATAGTCACGTAAAAAAAATAATAATAATAAATAAGTAAATAAATATAAGTAGTTTTATTGCCGTACGTATAACAAAATAACATACTTTACTACTCCTGCAGACTTTTTTCTTTCGTTTCCATTAGTCTATGATTAGTGAGGCTGCAGTTATAATGATACTACCAGACATATTGCCGGTATATCATCACACCTGGCCTGTCTCTCACTATGTAAATGTTGCATGCTATGTTTTCACAGTATAATGTAATCCCTGAAGACTTATGACCGACTCTTAGCAACCGAACTCCTCCTTTTCGCAAACTATTAGACAAGCTTAGCAACTTCAGCAGAGGATTGACTACCAGGGGCGTCTTGCGAAACTGCTACGTGCCAAAAGGGCGTCTTCAGGAATGTAAAACAGGATACCATAACGCCCTCAGTGAACTAATAAGCCACGGAAAGTATTCCTTCAATAGAAAGTATATTGAGCTCAAGGCAGAAGGAAAGAAAGAAAGAACTGTATACAAGTCTGACTCACCCTTTGGAAATCGTGTATA
>JACEEZ010014564.1:172500-175000 GCA_016584305.1 Chionoecetes opilio | reverse complement strand
ACTATGAAGGATTGTATATAAAGCGAAGGATACTAAAAAAAAAAGTTCTTCCTCCTCCCATTTCCTCTCCTCCTTCCTTCCACCCTTCCTTGTCCCACCTCCTTCCTTCTCCTCCGCCTCTCCCCTCCTTCTCCTTCCTCCTCCTCGTCCCTCCTTCCCCTCCCCTCCTTCCTCCTCCTCGTCCCTCCTTCCCCTCCCCCCCTTCCTCCTCCACCCCTCCCGCCTTCTTCCTCCGCCTATCGTCTTTATACGATAATTATAAATTATCATGTATCAGATCACGCTGGGCAGCCGCGGCACGCACCGCATGGGAGAGCTCGGACACCCACGAGTAAGGCTAAGGATAATTCAAACTTGCTCGAATTATGGAAAGTTATTGAAACATTTGAACTGGCCTGAAACAGGTCGAATTATCCGAAGTTTGAATTATACGTATACGGGTTCGATTTAGAGAGGGTTTACTGTACAACAACACTGTCTCTGCAAAAAACCATCCCTCGGTAAACCCACCCCAAAAAAAAATCGAAATAAAAGAGTAACAAGTGAGCGTTTGTTTACACGGAACACGCATCGCAGTTTCTTGTACAGCGGTGTCTCCCGTTCACTTTTATTTTATACATACATATTTTTCGTACCCCTCTCTCTCTCTCTCTCCTCTCTCTCCTCTCTCTCTCTCTCTCTCTCTCTCTCTCTCTCTCTCTCTCTCCTCTCTCTCTCTCTCTCTCTCTCTCTCTCTCTCTCTCTCTCTCTCTCTCTCTCTCTCTCTCCTTCTCTCTCTCTCTCTCTCTCCCCCCCCCCCCCCACGGGAACAAGACTGGGTTAACAAGAGGGAGAAGTTTAAAAAGTTGAATGCCAGTGAGTGCTTCCGCTTGTTTGTGTCTATTGCTACGTACTCAAACACACACACACACACACACACACACACACACACACACACACACACACACACACACACACACACACACACACACACACACACACACACAGTACACACACACACACACAGTACACACACACACACACACACACACAGACACAAACAACTCATTACCATCGTTTCAGTTATCTAAACTCCCTCATTTTTCTCGCACCACCACCACCACCACCATCCTTTCTCCCAACCTGCATTCCTTTCCTCCTTTCTTCTCGTACTCTTATCTTTCCTTCTTCCCTCTTCCACCTTCACGTCTTCATTAAGTTGTTGTTTTTCTTCTCTTACCTCTCCTTGCCCCCCACCCTCCTTCCCTCCTTCCCCCCTTCCCCCTCCTCCTCCCCCCTCTCTCTTCCCTCTGCCAGTCGTTTCTTCCAATACTTTTTACCTCCTTCTCTTTTTCTCTTCTAGCTGCTCCTAATCTCTATTCCAAGACTCTGCTTCCATGTTTGGTGCACCTTCAGGACGGCAAACGGAGAGGTGAATGAGCCCGAGAAATCCCATTAATGTAGAGTGTTTGCAGGGGCGAGGAGAGGTGAGGCAGCGAGGATTTTGACTGGGTAGCAGCTCGGTGGCTATTGACTAGGAAGGTGACAGATGATGATACTGATATTGTGTGTGTGTGTGTGTGTGTGTGTGTGTGTGTGTGTGTGTGTGTGTGTGTGTGTGTGTGTGTGTGTGTGTGTGTGTGCGTGTGTGTGATATCCTTAGTACAGTTTTCACACTTCTTTTAATATTGATGGCTTCCTAAATACCACGAAAGTTAATTACATTATCATGCCGGGAAGATTTTTGAGCCATCAGTCTCACTTCTTTTTCTTTTTTTCTTTTTTGCCATTTAATCTTCGTATTCTTGTTTTTTTTTATCCCAATATGGTTTTTTTTATTTAATTTTAGGTACATCCTTAGTATAAAATATCCTTAGTATAGTTTAATCTTACTATTCTTGATATTTTATACCGTTATGTGTGTGTGTGTGTGTGTCTTGTCTGTCACTTTGCAACAGCACGAAAAAATAGACGTCATGATAGAGCTGGCAAAGGTTCAAGACAAGGCAGCGTTGTCAAGCCCTGCCGAGTCTTGCCTTGCCTTCCCTTCCCTCTTTCTTAATATAGACACACCAGATCACGCGGACCCCTTAACCTGTTACTCGCTTGCAGGTTTTTCTTCTTCTTCTATACTTTACAGATCAATTGGATATCATCTTTCGTTTGAGTTGCTAAGTATTCCTTTATCCTTATTTCTTATTTTCCTCTGTTTCCATCTTAGTTGTCTTTATTGGCTTAACCTGTTACTCGCTTGCAGGGGTTTTCTCCTTCTCTTATACTTTTCAGATCAATTGGATATCATCTTTCGTTTGAGTTGCTAAGTATTCCTTTATCCTTATTTTATATTTTCCTCTGTTATCATCTTTCCTGTTTTTTTGCCTCGCTTCACTTGTGTCAGTTTGTGTTTCGTTACTTCAACTTTATTTATTTTTTTACTCTTCATCACACCGCTTCATATAGCTTCTCATCTCTTGCCTCCTTTGTCTCTCTTACTCTTATCTTTGTCTGTAATCTTACTCTT
>JACEEZ010014564.1:147500-167500 GCA_016584305.1 Chionoecetes opilio | reverse complement strand
ACAGACAGGTAGACACACTGACGAATTAAAGACAGAAAAAGCATGTAGAAACTAATGTATTATATAAATTAATGATGACGGGTGCCGCTCAGGTGTTGTATTGGCCGCCTGTGATCTGTAGCACGGCGCCGCGCAGCCTCATTTGTCCCTCATAGAGTGCCGCCTTTATCGTCACGAGCCTGCCTTCCCTCAGCCGAGGCAGCGCGTGTGTTAACATTGGTATGCCGTGTTAGGCATTTCCGTGTGCAACAGCGGCGAGGCATTCCCCGCCATAAACACTATAGCAATGGGCGGCGGTATACAGGCAGCGGCAGCGGTGGTGTGTTGAGTTACACGCGGCACGAAGCTGTTATGTTCGCCCGCCAACACTGTCACTTGCGATTCTCTTTATTGATATGTGTGAATGTGTTTGTCTATTTATATATTTATTCTTTCGTTATTTTAGATTTTATATGACTTCATTTTGCAGTCTCGTAAATGTGTCAATGGAAAGTCTGTTCCTTGACTATTTCCTCGCGCCGTCGTGGTCTTTCAGTTAATAAAAAGCATCCATGATTTGAGGCGCCAACAAAAGGCAATTTGTGTATATCAGCGAGAGTGTTGCTGGAGTGTGCGTGGTGATGGTGAGGGCAAGGCCGCGGTGAGCCTTGCAGTAAGCCTTGTATTGGTGTTCATCACGAGGCGCTGACAGCCCATCACAGGAGCCTCACAGGAGCCTCGCGCCGCCCGGGCTCACTAAACACTTACATGAGGCAGCGTGTATTGCTCCTCCTTACCTGGTACAAAGCGGCCTCAGGGAAATCGTTGAGCGTACCTTGAGGCTCCGGAACTCAGTCTACATGGGGAGTGGCCGTGTCTTTACCCTACATAAGACCATAAGAATATAAGAAAATAAGGAAGCTACAAGAGGCCGCAACGACGTCTTTCCTTAGAGCGTCTTTACCCTACCAAGGAACGAAGACGAGTAACGTGATCGATGAAGAAAAAGAAAACTGACTCGCTGAAGCAAGAGAAAACGCCGAGGGAAGGTTTCTGTCTCGATGGTGTGTGCGTGCGTGTGTGTGTGTGTGTGTGTGTGTGTGTGTGTGTGTGTGTGTGTGTGTGTGTGTGTGTGTGTATGTGTGTGTCTGTGTTCAGGTTATTTTGGCCGCCCCTCAGCAAACACGGAAACACAAGACTGTGAATGGGCGGCCCCACCCACCTCCCAGGCCCCGAGGATGCCCGCCCACCACCACCACACACACAAAAATTAGTGTATCTTTTGTATCCTTTGTTGCATTAGGAAGTTTGCTTTCCAAGTTATGTTTAAGCTCTCATGCGTTGTTGAATTTGAATTGTAATGAACGATATTGCTTCCTCTCTCTCTCTCTTCTCTCTCTTCTCTCTCTCTCTCTCTCTCTCTCTCTCTCTCTCCTCTCTCTCTCTCTCTCTCTCTCTCTCTCTCTCTCTCTCTCTCTCTCTCTCTCTCTCTCTCTCTCTCTCTCTCTCTCTCTCTCTCTCTCTCTCTCTCTCTCTCTCTTCTCTCTCTCTACTCTCTCTCTCTCTCTCTCTCTCTCTCTCTCTCTCTCTCTCTCTCTCTCTCTCTCTCTCTCTCTCTCCTCTCTCTCTCTCTCTCTCTCTCTCTCTCTCTCTCTCTCTCTCCTCTCTCTCTCTCTCTCTCTCTCTCTCTCTCTCTCTCTCTCTCTCATATTCTTTTTTCTTCTCACGCGACACATCCACTCTTCTTTCGATTTCTCTTCCTTTTATCCACAAACCACAAACTCATCTCCTGCTCAACCATTTTCATCACATTCTCATCTGCCTCTCCTCCTCCTCCTCCTCCTCCTCCTCCTCCTCCTCCACCTCCTCCTCCTCCTCCTCCTTCTCCTCCTCCCACATACATAATAATCCCAGTAAATCGTCGAGGAATCATGTTTCAGACTACTCCTATGCGATCTGTGTAATCAGAACTCTCAATTTGGGTAGGAAATGGATAGCCCTTAAGTGAAGAAGAGATTTGATCGTTGGAGGAACTAAGATAAAGAGATATATACACAGGCAAACAGACAGACAGACAGACAGGTAGACACTGACGAGTTAGAGATACAGAAAAATGCATGTAGAAACTAATGTATTGTTTTATAAATGAATGACGACTAGAAAATCATATACTAATCAATGAAAATTTGAGATCTAGAATAATTATAATATATATTTACAAATTCTTATTGACTGCACCAACTGAATGTTAGTTAAAATTTGCGGCAAAAATAGACCCCCATCAGATAAGTACAGTGGCCGCAAAAAAAATGTATACATTTTGACCGCAAGAAAAATGTATACACCCGAAAGCGCGTAAAGATTTCACCTTCGTTCCCTCCATATAAATGGTGGGCGGAGCTAGTGAGGAGGGAGGGAGGTGGAGGGAGTCTCCCTCCACCCCACCACCAACACACAACCACACTCAGTGCTTTTCGAGAGCTGATAGAGATAGGGTGGTTTTACGCATGCTCCGGACCGCCCTTTTTGACTTGGCAGCGAACCTTGGAGTGTTATATCTCGGCTCCCACTTGTCAGAATGGGACGTAACAAACTTTCAAATGAAGAGAAGACCCGTGCCCTTACCCTCCTGAAGGAAGGAGCATCTGTGATACGTGTGGCCGCAGAGGTGAACGTTACACGCATGGCGATTTACAACCTGAAGAAAGCTGTTGAGTCATTGCCACCCGGTACCGTTCCGCCAAGGAAACCTGGTTCTGGAGCCCCCAAAAAAACATCTCCTCGGACTGACAAAATTATGAGGCGTGAAGTATTGAATGATCCTGCAATAACTGCCGCAGAACTGAAGAAAAATCATCCAGCTTTGTTAGGAAACGTCTCTGTTCGCACCATTCAACATCGCCTGCAAATTTCGCTGAAATTACCAACCCGCTGCGCCGCCAAAAAGCCTTTACTGACAGAAGCTATGAAGAAGAAGCGGCTTTCCTTTTGTAAGAGATACCGGCAGTGGACACCAGAGCAGTGGAAGAAGGTCATGTTCAGTGATGAAAGCACTTTTAGACTGGTTAGGATGGCTTCAACGACAGTGCGCCGTCCAAGTGATGTGTCACGGTACCACCCAAAATATACCGTGAAGACCGTGAAACACCCAGATAGCGTTATGGTTTGGGGTGGTTTCAGTGGCAATAAGGGCAGGGGAGGTCTGTACTTCCTCCCAAAGAATGTTACCATGAAAGGGGCAAATTACATTGAAGTGTTACGTGATCATCTGTTAGTGCCCTATGCCATTCACGAGTGCGAGGTGTTCATGCAAGATTCTGCCCCTGCCCACAGGTCCAAAGTTGTTCAAAAGTTCCTAACAGACAATAACATCCCTGTGTTTGACTGGCCTGGCAATTCCCCGGACCTAAATCTGATTGAAAACGCCTGGAATGAAATGAAAAAGGCGATCGCGAAGAAACGGCCGACGAACATCAACGAGCTGAAGCAGGCCCTGACGAAGCTGTGGGTGGAAATGGACCTCTCCTACTTCACCAAACTCGCCACTTCCATGCCCAAGAGGATTGGGATGGTCATCCAATACAAGGGAAACATGACCAAGTACTAATATGTGAATAAGAAACCTGTGTCACTGAAACTAAAGTACTGTAAGTTACATATTGTTGTTTTATTGTCCGAAAATTATAAATGTATACATTTTTTTTGCGGCCACTGTACATCAAATTTACAGGTGTGACTTTTTATATCATATTTAGAAAGCAAATGAAAAACTATGTAGACTAACAGACAGACAGACATAAAAGAGACAGGTAAGCAGAAAGGCAGTAATATCATCCCAGGAAACAGACAGACAGACGTACCAATCAAAGGTAGACAGACAGGCAGACATAAAAGAGACAGATAAGCAGGAAGGCAGTAATATCCCAGGAAACAGACAGACAGACGTACCAATCAAAGGTAGACAGACAGGCAGACATAAAAGAGACAGATAAGCAGGAAGGCAGTAATATCATCCCAGGAAACAGACAGACAGACGTACCAATCAAAGGTAGACAGACAGGCAGACAAACAGATATGCAAGAAGCAAATAGACAGAATATTGTAAAATGATATCGGTGAAAATGGAGAAAGACAGACAGACAGATAGACAAACAGTTCACTAATGGGAGTCTTGCTTTGTACCCTGAAACACACACACACACCATCCCGTCTCCTTCCTTCCTCCTTCTATGTCTACGTATTTCCTCCCTTTCCTTTCCTCCCTCCACCCTTCACACACCACCTCTTCCCTTCCTTCCTTACCTCCTTTCTTCCCCTTCCCTTTCCCCATTCCCTCTCTAACCCTCCCCTCTTCCCCTTCCTTCTTCCTTCCCCATCTATTCCCATTCTTGTCATCCCTCCACCCCTCACACTTCACACTTCCCCTCCTTCCCTACCTCCTTTCTACCCTTTTTCTTTCCCATGCCATCCTCTAACCCTTTTTGTCACCTCCCCTCTTCCCCTCCCTTTGCTTTTTATTCCCCTCTCTTCCTTTACTCCTTCGAAATGTTCCTCCTTCCCCATTCTTTTCCTCTTCCCTCCATCTCTTCGTCACCTCCATTTCCCCTTCTCTTCTCTCTTTCCTCCCACACGCACCAAGATCCAGTGGCCCAATCAGATCAGACGAGAGAGAGAGAGAGAGAGAGAGAGAGAGAGAGAGAGAGAGAGAGAGAGAGAGAGAGAGAGAGAGAGAGAGATGAGAGAGAGAGAGAGAGTGAGTATGGTATAAATTCAGTCTTAACTCCATACTGTAAGCTTGGATTAATTGTGGCTCTTGCAAGTTCTCATTATTTTTTCTTCTTCTCATTAAGATAATACGTTTCACGCCAGGCTTTTGATGTGTGTAATAGATCAATAAATAGATAGGTAATATACTCAACAGATGTTTAGGTAAGATTTGTTGCAGACTTTACTTATCCCCCCAAAAAAGCTCATTCTTAATAGCACACTCAAACTATCATAAAGTTCCTCATCTTAAATGCTAAAGCAACAAAATAAGACAAATAAAGGAAATACAAAAAAAAGGGACTCAATAATCATTCTAGTGTTCCTGTCTACAAAATAATTAAGTCACAATATACATTTTTCCCCTCTTTTTATGCACCGTCAGGAGAACCCCTCTGTGTCCTTCGCCGCCCCCTTCAGGTAGCGCAGGAGGCAGGGAAGGACGCAGCAGCAGGGTGGCTAAGGGTCGTTCCAGTCTACCCAAGTCTCCCCTTATAGCTCCGTTTTCTCTTATGCTCAGAGTAATTATCGCTAATGGTATAGAGGGGAGGCAATTGGTGATAGGAGAGAGAGAGAGAGGAGAGAGAGACGAGGAGGAGAGGAGAGAGAGAGAGGAGAGAGAGAGAGAGAGAGAGAGAGAGAGAGAGAGAGAGAGAGAGAGAGAGAGAGAGAGATGCAATGTTGAAAAGACAAAGGGTAGTTCCATTCACTCAGTTTGTAATTTTACTCTCTCTCTCTCTCTCTCTCTCTCTCTCTCTCTCTCTCTCTCTCTCTCTCTCTCTCTCTCTCTCTCTCTCTCTCTCTCTCTCTCTCTCTCTCTCTCTCTCTCTCTCTCCAAATAAGTTTCTCTTTATTTTCTTGCACCATTCAACCTTATCTTTCATTTTGCTTTCCTTTTTACGCGTTCCCTTTCTTCAGGTGACCTTTGGCTTCCTGTCCTTTGACCTTTTTGACCTTTTTTTCTTCCTCCCATTTTCATCACTCTCCGTCTCTTTCACTCGTTCCTTTAAGGTGGGAGGGGCGGTGACGAGGCCCAATGCATTATGGTCTCATGGATGGCGCAGTGAAAGGAAGGAAGCGAGCGTTGCGTTTCCAGAGTTTCTTTCACGTTTCAACACACTTCGATTATTTGACTCACTTTCTAGGATACTTGTTATAAGGTATAGTTAAGTTATAATGATTCCGAGGATTCGAGATTAACCCCTTGAGGCCCAGAACGTAATTTTCATTGTAATATAACTACCGTTAGATGATTTTTAGTTAGTATAAGCAATATTTTATAGCTATGACCTGTTTAGTATCCTTGTCCACTAACTAATTTGGTATATTAAGTTACTTTTCGTAATTTTATGGCTCGAAAACATACAATTTTTTATAGCTAAGGAAAGATCTGAGCGTGAAGGGGTTAGTTAAACAGTCACTGATATCAAAGTTAGATAATTATTATCATCATTATCATAACCTATGTCGCGTTTGTCATTGTTTCGTGTCATTAATTAAGGAAATATTCATAATTATCCATGATAGAAAAGTGGAGGGAAGAGAAGCTAGGAAAGGGAGAGAAGGAAAGGAAGTAGAGAGAGAAGGAGAAAAAAAAGCATAGGATTCTAGAGCAGGATTCCATGTTTTTACATTTGTGCCTATAGCGCCTGTAGGCAGTGATGACCCAGGGCTCGGATGGTAGGCTCTGGAGGTTCACTTGAGGGTTCTGATGGTTGGTCCTCGCCCGTGGTGGCGCAGGCAGGATTCTTATAGTGACGCCTGTGAGGCTCATGCCGCCCCCCTGTGTCCTCCGATGCACTCGCAGTCGAAGGTAGAGTTGATGGCAGGGCATGTGGGTGTTCTTAGGCCACTCGACGGTGCAGAAAGGTTTTGGTAGTTTTATTCTTTGCAACAAGTGAGATAGGAGAGATGAAAAAAGAGATAGGAATGTCAGAAGAAATCAAAGAATGTGTCTGTTTCTTTGCCTCTTCGATTTCTTCTCACTTATTTCTCCCTCCCTCTCTCTCTCTCTCTCTCGCCTTCTCTACCTGTATGTCCCCAAAAACCATAATAGATTAAAGCAGTTGCAAATCATGTTTCCCAGAATAATCTCTATAAAATTTTGTTCATTTATTCTGTTTTGCATTTCATCATTTTCACTTGTTCTATTCTCATCTTCCTTTTCCTTCTCCTTCTCCTTCTCCTCCCTCTTCCTTTATTTAACCCATCTGCATGTCTGTCCTGCCGGTTAATTCATTTTACTTAGTGTAATTATTCTCTCAGGCTTTCCGTCCTCTTCACTTGCAGCATATTAACACCCTCTCTCTTCTTCCTTCTCCTCCTCCTTCTCCTTCTCCTCCTCCTATTCCAGTTTCTCTTCCTCCTTTTCATCACCATCTTCGAGTCTCTCATTAACGGACTTGTCAATATTCTAATTGTATTCTCACGTCCTGCTGTATTTTGTTTTTAATTATGTTTACTTGTTGTTGTTGTTGTCGTTGTCTGCATCATGTACCGCATTTATTTTATTGCTTCAAGTTCGTGATTCATGTATTTATGTTCATTACACACACACACACACACACACACACACACACACACACACACACACACACACACACACACACCACACACCCACACACACACACACACACACACACACACACACACACACACACACCACACACAACACACACACACACACACACAAACACACACACACACACACACACACACACACACACACACACACACACACACACACACACACACACACCTCATCACATTCACCTCATCACGCGCCTCACCACCACGTCCACTCACCACCCAATTAACCGCACACGCCTCATCCTTCATCACACATCTGAGCCTGTCGACTAATCAGCCCTCAACATCCTCACCTGGTTAGACACTTTTTCGCCTCACCTGTGCTGCGCCACTTCATTAAGGTGACCCATCCCCTTACATCCCACCTGCCCACCTACACACCTGTCGTTACCTGTGCGGCTCATCAACGCCTACCACTAATTAATGACTGCAGGTGCTTTCAGGTGGACGGTTCTGCGATATAAAAAAGATTACAACGCTTTTTTAACAGTGCTTATCTTTATATATATATTCCATGTGTGTGGATGTTCAAAGGCAATGGAGATAATATTACCTTTGTGTTGTAAACTCAGTGGTGTTAATGATAATATCCCAGTTTTTCTCTCTCTAATGAACAGACTATATCACAACCCTTTGATGTCTTTTTCTGTTTCCTGGTAAGCCGCTGTGTGACACGCCAAATTAATATTTAGTCTTAAATCATGTTACGTACCTGTATAATCAAGTAGATGACGTGTTCGACCTACCCACACCTGTAACTACGTCAGACAAAACACTCCGTCACAGAACACTAACCTTACATCGTCCTGCCTAAAGTATATGCTGTACTAAACACCCAACCTTTGTTACAGCCTCGCATACAGGGCAGCAGTATACACAAACACCATACCTGTATCATGTTCTAAGGTGAAAAACATACCCTTAAAGTATACCATTAAACTACTACAACTTCAGTGCGAGCTACCCATCCTTGCACCCTAGAACACATATTGGTGGCAGCGGTGGGGTTCGCCTAGCCCTAGAACAATCATCCTCTCTTCTTTGTCTCCACGCATGCACGGCTATACAGTTTCACGTCTCGCCTATCAAAGCAACAGTCATTTCCCCTCCGTTATCTACCACCACTTCCCAACCTTGAATAATCAGAAGCAATATTCCAGGGGGCGATCAAGCACAATCCCTCTGTTCCTTCCTCTTTTCCCTCCCACCAACGCATTCGCCTTCCTCGTCAATAAAGCGATAATCAAGCAATATGCAAGCTTATAGGTACACACACACAGAGGCACCACCACAACCACCATCATCCTTACAATACACGACCTTGTAGAACCCTTAAGCTTATGTCCGACCATCTTCACTAAACAATCAATAGTAATTGCCAAACCTTACTACAGCTGGATGATCACCACACCCATGTTACTTAACCTTCTTGTTCCTCCTCCTCCTACTCCTCCTCTTCCTCCTCCTCCTCCTCCTCCTCCTCCTCCTCCTCCAGCAGGAAACGGTTTGTAACGAACGAAGCAAAGTACTTCTTCACAAGCCGTGTTGTAAACGTATGGAATGGGCTGCCCTCAGACGTAGTAAACTCAAATACAATAGAATCATTTAAAAATCGCCTCGATAAATATTTCATATCAAATCCCCGGTTGTCACTGTTTATCTCGGAATAATAAATTTATCTCGCGGGCCTCTGATACTTACTCTCATTGCGTAAAATGATTGCGAGTCGCGTCTACACAACCCCTCCCACACGTCTCAGACAGCCCCGAGTAAACGGTCACTACTACAACTTTTGACCTGTGACGGGCTGTGGTTCAGTAAGGGCCCTGTCAGTTAGTGACCACCATCGGGATTTATATACCAGGGGTCACTGCTGCAGGGGGCATTGAAGTGCACGGCGTCCTACTTGGAAAGTGCACTACCGCAGTGGATTGTACGGAGCTGGGGCCTGATTGACTGCTGCCTCCCAAGAAAGCGCCAGGCAAGGCTGCCGCACCACCCTTGAACTTCCACACTGAGCCTACACCAACACTACATTAGACCTCATAACACACACAGATAGCCCCGAGTTAACGGTTACCACTACTACTCTCGACCTGTGACGGGTTGTGGACCAGTAAGGGCCCTGTCAGTTAGTGACCACCATCGGGATTTAAGGTACCAGGGGTCACTGCTGCAGGAGGCATTGAAGTGTACGGCGTCCTACATGGAAAGTACACAATCCGCAGTGGATTGAACGGAGCTGGGGCCTGATTGACTGCTGCCTCCCAAGAAAGCGCCAGGCACAGGCTGCCGCACCACCCTTGAACCTCCACACTGTGTTCACCACCATTACAAAAACACGCATAACATGACCAATCTATCAAGCACTAAACCTACCCCCACAAACTAGTAGTAGTTAGCCATAGATTACAGCTTTCAACTTTCCTCACAAATTCCATGCAGTTTTTCTATACTGCATGGTATCACTTCATTTCCGGCCAGCTTCGGCTGGAGGGATGGGTGGGTGGGGAGGAGCCTTCTACTTTCCTATCCTTTCTCTCTTATCATCTAGTTAGTGTAGTGCAGTTAAAGCAAACAGCCTTGTAAGGACCTATCGGTCTGTTGCTGTTTGTGTTTCCTTTGTAATCCTTTGTAATCCTCCTCCTCCTCCTCCTCCTCCTTTTTTCTCCTCACCTTCTGTCTGCCTCGCTAACGTTACTGAGTGTTATGACGCTTTTATGTTCCTCCTCCTCCTCCTCCTCCTCCTCCTCCTGCTCTTCATTTTCTTCCTTGTCCTCCTCTTTGTTTTTGTTATTGGTGGTGGTGGTCTTCTTCTCCTCCTCCATCTATTCCTCTTCCCTCTTTCATGCCTCTCTCTTCCCTTGATGCATTGCTGTCGTGTATAGCAAGGTAACCCCCCCCCCCCGTACCCACCCGCCTAGAGTATATGAGTATATAGCGTAGTCATTAATCGTGTTGCTAAACGTATTCCATTTGTATCCATGAAGACAATAATTGCGTCCGTCACGAGACCAGCTAGTTACTGATACACTACCAAGATTCGCGAAAAAGAACTCGTGTACCCTTAATTAGACTAACAGGTGAGGCGTGACAACGAGCAAGCCATCGACACCTTGTTTTGTATAATAGGACAGCTGTACTTCCTAAAATATCCAGTCATACGTACGTAGATAGAACACGTGTAGCACGAGTCATTAAGAAGGGAGTACACGGATAATAGACACGAATAGGAGTAGCAGGTCATTGAAACGCTCTTTGTTTTGTATAATTAGACAGCTGTACTTCCTAAAATATCCAGTCATACGTACGTAGTTAGAACACATGTAGCACGATTCATTAAGGAGAGAGAACACGGGTATTAGACACGAATAGGAGTAGCAGGTCATTGAAACGCTACCTATTCCTCCCTTCACTACCCTGCTGAGGTCCTGAGGTCACTGCTCCGCCTGCTTACTGCCTTCACAGCCTTCTAAGTCCTGAGCGTTCTGTGGCATTAGGTATTCCCTTTCCTCCCCACCCCGCCCTGCCCTGTCGCTCCCTGCAATGTTCCTCGTACTGTAGGAGTCAACCCGGGTGTAATTTGGCGTGGCTACAATTGAAGTTGAAAGTCATTGTATATTCATGACTGTACAAATCCCCAGTAAAGTACAGTGTATTAATAATGTGTTAACGCGTTTGTCTGTGCTGTGTAGTAGTAGTAGCAGTAGTAGTAGCGTTTCGTTATACCTATTTCAGTGGAGTATGTGTGAATATTGGTGCAAACCGTATGTATATATGTCTCAAGGGCGATCACTATGTCTCTTCATGATTACAGACTTAATTGTTCTCACACGTGTACACCGTAAATACAGAGAGGGGAGAAATGCACAGACCAACCTTATATAAGATCTACCCAGCAAGCACGCAGATGGAAATAAAAGAACACATAATTATTCCAGTATATTCAAGGTTTCTTACAACAATGAAACTCTCCCTTCACTCTCCTCACTTCCCCCTTGGGTAACCGGACGTTTTGGCCACGGACGTTTCGACCAAGGACGTTTTGGCC
Source organism: Chionoecetes opilio (assembly GCA_016584305.1). NCBI lineage: Eukaryota > Metazoa > Arthropoda > Malacostraca > Decapoda > Majidae > Chionoecetes > Chionoecetes opilio. The sequence goes on along the minus strand of JACEEZ010014564.1, from coordinate 156,117 downwards.
GTTAGGTTAGGTTAGGCTGAGGTCAGGTCAGGTCAGGTTTTTTAGAGACCTAGGATTAGTGAGACGGTTAGTTTTTGCCCGTGACCAAAACGTCCGTGGCCAAAAGGTCGTCCTACATTTCTTCCTTTGTCACCCCAGCATACAACCCCTGAACTGCCTCTCCCCAGCATACAACCCCTGAACTGCCTCTCCCCAGCATACAACCCCTGAACTGCCTCTCCCCAGCATACAACCCCTGAACTGCCTCTCCCCAGCATACAACCCCTGAACTGCCTCTCCCCAGCATACAACCCCTGAACTGCCTCTGCCCCAGCATACAACCCCTGAACTGCCTCTCCCCAGCATACAACCCCTGAACTGCCTCTCCCCAGCATACAACCCCTGAACTGCCTCTCCCCAGCGCTGCTCCCCTCACTCCCGGCACCCCTCGCATCCTCTGAAAAGTGTCACCGCCCCCTGAACCCCACCTGTCCCGCGCCTACGCTTCGGGGCTACAGCGGGGCGCCTCGTTTAATACTCTGGGATGGGACAAGCATCGATAGCGGCCCAAACTCACAGTAATCGGATTTATGAAGCTCGTGCCCTGCGATCGAGCACTAAACAAACACTCCACTCACTTTCATCCACACACACACACACACACACACACACACACACACACACACACACACACACACACACACACACATACACACACACATCACACACATATGTTCGTTAGGTCAGTGGATAACAACTCGACGCGTCACTCTTTGGTCCCGCATTCGAGTCGGTTAAAGGCTCGAGATTTTTCACCGACAAAAAAAATGGGTGGTTATTGCCCCCTCATGAACAAGTGTGTGTGTGTGTGTGTGTGTGTGTGTGTGTGTGTGTGTGTGTGTGTGTGTGTGTGTGTGTGTGTGTGTGTGTGCGTGTGTGTGTGGTTAATGAGGTCCTAGCCATACCCAAAATCGGTCTTATGAAGTCTCAGCTCGTATAAGAGGAAGGAAGAGAATGGCTATCGATCACGAGTCCAACGCGTGATCGAGATCGTGAATAACACACAGGAGGATGTATCACCTACTATTACTGTCAACACCACCAGTTTAAAAAATAGTACAATTAGATTATGTATGTAATTACGCACAAAAGACAGCCAAAACAATTACGACTTAATTGCATATTTTCATCATGGGTAATTAAGCGCCGCGCAGACAGGCAGCAGGACGTAGGCGGATGAGGGAAGGATGAGGGAAGGATGAGGGAAGGATGAGGGAAGGATGAGGGAAGGATGAGGGACAGGAAAGAGGAAAGGAACAGAGCAGATACAGAAGGAAGAGTGAGATAGCAAAAGGAAGGAAAGGGGTGGAGAAGGGAAGAATCACACACACACACACACGCACACGCACACGCACACGCACACACACACACACACACACACACACACACACACACACACACACACACACAACACACACTCACACACACACACTCCCATTAACACACCTCCCCTCCCCCTCCCTTCCCCCTCCCTTGTTATTGCATTCAGGTGTTCAGTTGGCCTGTGTTGTGAGATTTTTAGGACTCCGGTTTTACGTGTCCCTCCAGAAAGGGCTGCGAGGTTGGGGGAGGGGAGGGGTGGGGCGAGGTTAGGAAAGGGGTGAGGTGTATGTAGGTGATGGAAGGGTCTCAGTGTGGGGGGGGGCTGTGAGGGGCCAGCAGAAGAGAGGTTACTTGCTTAACGGGGAATACTGAGAGAGCCAGAAGGACAAAAGTGGAGGTGAAGGAAACATGTGTTGAGAAAATTGGGTTCTGTAGGGTGGAGATGAAGGAGGAGGAGGAGGAGGAGGAGGAGGAGGAGGAGAAGGAGGAGGAGGAGGAGGAGGAGGAGAGAGGAAGAGGAAGAGGAAGAGGAAGAGGAAGAGGAAGAGGAAGAGGAAGAGGAGGAGGAGGAGGAGGAGGAGGAGGAGGAGGGAGGAGGGAGGGAGGGAGGTTGTCTGGAGGAGGAGGAGCAGGAGTAGGAGATGGTGAGGGAGGTTGTCGTGGGAGGAGGGAGATGAGAGCGGAGGAGGTGGAGATGAAGGAGGAGGAGATGAGGGAGGCTGTCGTGGGAAGAGGGAGAGGAGGGAGGAGGAGGAGGAGGAGGAGGAGGAGGATATGGTGAGGGAGGTTATCTGAAGGAGGAGCAGGACTTAAAGCACGGTTCTTTGTTATGTACAGTGCAATGGATACGCCTTTTATAAAGTGGTCGGGGCCTTACCTAGGGGAGGATGGAACTAATGGACCTTATGTATTGTGATCACGAATTCATGTGTATTTTTTTTTGGGGGGGGGGCGCCCTTATGATTAAAGGACGAGTAGCCATGACTGTCAAACACCTTCAGGAGAATAAAACATCTTTCTTGCACTTCACATTTTTTCTGATCATATTTCATCATCATTGAATTGTATGGATCTGAATTTTTTTTTACTGTTTTAGTAATTTTGTGTTGTGGAATGCCAACGCTTCACTTTATGTATCAGTTAACTACCTTATATTTATGTTCCAATGGATTCTTAACCTATGACTGTTTTCTATCTCACATACTACACATATACAGGAGTAGCGTTTAACTCCTTGAGACCCAGAACGTAATTTCCATTGTAATTTGAATACCATTAGTTAATTTTGATGACTATAAACAATATTTTAATAGATATGACCTGTTTAATATCCTTATCCACTAACTAATTTGGTATATTAAGCTACTTTTCGTAATTGTATGGCTCGACAACAGACAATTTTTTGTAGCAAAGGAAAGATCTGGGCGTGAAGGGATTAACGTCAATACATAAATCTTGAATATAAATAAACCTCAAGAAAAAGTATGTGTTTGACCCCCAGTGAGACAAGTCCATAAAAAGAGTCATTCCTATCTCCAATTTATGACGTAATAAATGTCAAAAGAAAAATATCATAGAATCTTTCCAGGGTAACCTTAGCCTTACCTGTCATTTTAGGCCCCCCACCTCTTTCCCTCGAGACCTTCGCTGAACACATTCCTTCCTCTCATCTCCCCTCTTCTCCCCTCTTCTCCCCCCTCATCTCCTCTCATCTCTCCTCTTCCAGGTATCATCCACCCTCACAAATCTCCCTTCCTCTCCCTTCCTCCCTTCATCCCACAAACCAGAAGGTAAAAATAAGGAGGAGGGATCATTTCGCACCTTTTCCCCTCCTATCCTATCCCTTCCTTTCCCTTTGAATCATCGCCTCTTCCCTCACCGCCTTCCCCTTCCACTTAGCATTCCTCCCATAGCTGCTACCTTTCCCCTCTCCTTCCATGCAATGTTGTCCTTTCCCTCCCTTCGTCCCATTTCCATTGATCTTCTTCCCTCTATCCCTTTGCCACTCCTCAGCCCCTTTTCCTCTTCTATCTTTCCCTTACAATTTCAATTCGCCTCCTTCCCTCTTTCCCTCCATCTGTAGAAACCAGCCAAGTGACAAAGGGGCTCACATTAAGGCACATTTTCGTCGTTTCGTACAAGCAGTTATTCACTTCTGAGGAAAGAGAAGGAGGAAGAAGGAAAACGAAACGAGAATGGATAGAAAAAGTAGCGATAACCAGGAGACGTGATTTTTTTTCTCTCTTCTCCCTCTCTGTTTCTCCCATTCCCCACTTTCTGTCTTGCGTTCTCTCTCTTCCTTTCTCTATCTCTCCTTTCTGTATTTCATGAATGGCCAACTACTATGCAATGAATAAAGCAAATGACCTGAATTATAAGTTGCTAATAAACTGATTTGCTGCATTGGACGCGCCTTCAATAATTAATCAGAGAATTTGAAATATAACTAGTATATTATTCACTAGTTCGATCCTATCTTAAGTACTTTGCACAGTTTTGGTCCATGTGTTATAGAAAGGACATACATAATAAAGCAAGAGAGGTCAACGTAGAGTTATACAAATTATTTCAAGGGTTAGAAATATGTATAACAAGATAGATTTATAGATGGTGGTAGTGGTGGTGTTAAAACTTGGCATGTAATCAGTACAAATCATGACTCTTTTATTTTGTAACATAACTTCCCTGCCGTTATTGGGAAAGATCCAAAAGCACGTCATTATTTTACATCATTCACGATCATAACTGAAACAAACAAACTAACTAACAAACAAACATGAAACGGACACAAATAAATAAAAGAAACAGAAAGGTCACAATCCCAACAGTCATGAAATCAAAAAATAGAATAAAAATGAACAACATTCCAAAAATCCGCTTAGGTATCTATCTGTCAGCCCCTCTCTCTTAAAACCGATAGCTTCAAAACCCAACATTTTCACTCATTATTGAGGGGGAAAAGAATGCGTTGTGTACCCAATGACGTAGTTTCCACCAGCCAAAGACAAAGGTGTTTAACCCCTTCACGCCCATATCTATCCTTCGCTATAAAAAAAATCGTATGTTATCGAGCCATAAAATTACGAAAAGTAACTGAATATACCACATGAGTTAGTAGGCAAGGATACTAAACAGGTCATATCTATAAAATATTACTTATAGTCACTAAAAATCGTCTAATGGTACCCAAACTACAATGGAAATTACGTTCTGGGCCTCAAGGGGTTAAATTCAGGTACGTTTTCGTCGTTTCATACAAGCAGTTATTCACTTCATAGGAAAGAGAAGGGAGGAAATAGGAAAACAGAACGAGAATGAATAGAACAGTAGTTGTGTGTCATTCCATATCGCGTCTTTTTTGTAACTGATCGTCTACTAGAATCTAAAATTGTATAAAAGTGGTCAAATAGTCGAAACGTTTAGTGAAGGAAGCTCTTGAGTAGTAAACGTTTGAAGGTTGCGAGGGTGTGGGAAGACTTGGTAACAGTGATGTGAAGGGGGATGGAAGGGCATAGACAGACAGACAGACAATCTTAAAGAGAGATAGAGATATGAGAGAGAGAGAGAGAGAGAGAGAGAGAGAGAGAGAGAGAGAGAGAGAGAGAGAGAGAGAGAGAGAGAGAGAGAGAGAGAGAGAGAGAGAGAGAGAGAAATGGAAAGAAACGTAGATTGGTACTGGTGAATTATTTGCTCTAACATCATATTCCTAGAAAACTGACTCACGCCCACCTCTCTCTCTCTCTCTCTCTCTCTCTCCTCCTCTCTCTCTCTCTCTCTCTCTCTCTCCTCTCTCTCTCTCTCTTCTCTCTCTCTCTCTCTCTCTCTCCTCTCTCTGCACACATAACGACCTCCCACCTGCGTTTTTTCTCCATTGTAAAAACAGAATAACAGAAAAGTGAAAATCTGAAACAGTTTAATATTTTGCATCGACATATTCTTTTACTATTTCTTCTGTAACTCGACATTTAGAAGAGAATTATATATTTTTGCTCAGTATTCTCAGGTAAATAGAACGGTAATTGACCTAGATATTCTGTGTAACTTTCACATGTACAGACTCGTATTCAAACATATCAGAAAATAGCTTGCTGTGTAAATTTGCATCCTGTATTTATGATTTTGTCTGTCTGCTATAACTCGTCCTGAAGGCATTGTTGGCTTGGACGTGATGGTCGCGCCGCTCCTGGCTATGTGGACACCGTCAAACACAAGTGCAAACAGCGACGACAAAGCCTTTATGGATATGTGGTATTTACACGTCTTGGTGCAACGAAGACCACCACCACCACTACCTCAACCACCACCTCCATCGCCACCACCACTACCTCAACCACCACCTCCATCGCCACCACCATTACCTCAACCACCACCTCCATCCCCAACACCACTACCTCAACCACCACCTTCTCCCTTGTAACTCCATGCACTTCGAAGGTAAAATACTACCATTTCTCCTCCCTCGTACGTGCATGACAGTGTAAAGTAGGGAACTAAAGTGTAAATAGTATAGTTTCGTATAAGTATTTTCGTAAAAGTATAGGTATTTACACTCCTTGTTGCAGCGAAGACCACCACCACCATTACCTCAACCATCACCACCTCCCTTGACTCCAGCACTTCGAAGGCATAATACTAACAGTTCTCCTTCCTGCTACATGCATGACACTGTAAAGTAGAGAACTAAAGTGTTAAAGTATAGCTTCGTTGGCTTGTAATAATCACGTGAGAACGGTGGTGTTTCCGTGCAGCTTTCTTATTAATGGAATCCTGCTTGTCAGCGCCTAAGTGCATGAATATGCGTTGCTTTGTTTGGGTTTCTCTTCTGCACCAAGCTGACACGCCACACTGTTGACCGTCACGATTATGTGCGCGCGATATCGCAGTCATGTATGTGTGTGTGTCGGTCTGGGCGAGGAGTGTGTGTGTGTGTGTGTGTGTATGTGTGTGTGTGTGCGTGTATGTCGGTCTGAGGTGTGTGTGTGTGTGTGTGTGTGTGTCGGTCTAGGCGATGTGTGTGTGTGTGTGTGTGTCTTACCATGGTCTTGATTACGAGCTGAATACGCGATCTTCAACTATTAATACTCTCGCAGTAGGGTGTTAAGACCTCATAGAGACCGACCTTTGGGTAAGGCTGGGACCTCACACACCCCATTCTCTTGCTCAAGTAGACAGTAACTGCTTACTTTTATCGTTGATTAACCTAAAAGCCTTGAGCAAGCCTTGAAGCTACGCCTTGATGAATTGCAGGCATGATCGTTATCGACTAGGCTAGCGGAGGTGTGTGTGTCTGTGTGTGTGTGTGTGTGTGTGTGTGTGTGTGTGTGTGTGTCTGTGTGTGTGTGTGTCTGTGTGTGTGTGCGTGTGTTTGTTTGTGTGTTCAGGTGGGTGTTTGGATGTATGGGCGTGGGTGTCTGTATTTAACGGTCCCTCAGCTGTCCTCCACCTATACACAATACAAGGCCTTACACCGTGACCACACACAACAAAGGCTCGTCTCATATGTTATGTAGAGTAACCTTTTCCTTCGCCTCCCCTTCCCCCCCCCCCCCCCGCCACACCCTCACGCGGCCCTCACCTTCAGTCCTCCCACACACACACCTCACGTCACGCCCTCACAATGGTATATATTATGCACTAAGGTGGTGCATCATAAACATGTATGTAAAATAATATATAAGGAAAAATTGTATACATGGGAGTTGGTTTTATTTATGGCTCTACCTTCCCTCTTTAGGACCCTGGAAAGGTATGGAGTGTCTTGACGATATTCTCTTTTTTCTACTGTCAAGCGTAGGCCGGTCGGTAGACATGGAGACGAGTATTATTATCTTTCTTCCAGCAGCACCACCGATAAAGTACCTGTTGATGTTTTTTTTCATATTAAGCTCCAAAAAGAGGTCATGTTTGCCTTGTGTGGCGCTCTCAAAGGTATTCCCGGCGGAGGGGCGGCGGTGCCCTTTTGTTCGCGGTCAGGAAATTTTCCTTTGATACAAGAGGAAGTCAGGGAGAGGCGGGTGTTGTGGTGATGGGGGTGGCGCCCCCCGGCCCTCGCCCCCGGTGACCAATATTCTGATTGACAGCTCTTCAGGATTTTCGGCCGTCGTGCCGCTCAAAGCTTTCTACGTTGTGGATTTTTTCCGTCGTTGCCTCTCCCTCGGCGCTCGCCTCCGGCCATCGCAGAATTATTCCTCGTATTCCCAACTTATTTTCAACGTACAATTTTACGGCAAAACATTTTACCCGTACATGTATTCGGGTGTGTGTAATGAAAGAGTGTTTTCTTAGATAGTGACCTAATATAAAAACAGTTTGCTGAATGGTGTAATTGTTAACCAAGAAAAACATCGATATTTTTTACCACGTAACGTATCGTTGTATAGAAAATAACTCCCACGAACACTTACCTGGGAGCTGCGTGACGGCCAGCACGAGCCAGAGAGTGGTCAGTGTACGGCTGATCTCCGCCGTGACCCAGGAAGTGACCTGCCACGCCCTCCTCCCCCTCAGGCCGCACCCAGCACCGCCTGCCCCCGGGCCCGCCACTCCCGCCTTCAGCCAGCCCATACCGTTGGCACAACTCAAAACTCAAGATCGGTAGAAATTTTTCAGGGTCCCAGTGTAGCGCCTCAAGCCATGGTCCCGGCCTGCTGGTGTGCTGGTGTGACGCAGGGGCACGCGGCTGGTGGCGGGCCGGGCATCACCCAGGCACCGGGCACAGGCACACAGGGTCCTCAGCAGGGCGTCGCCGCGCCTGCCATGCTCGGGGAGGGAGGGGTTCACGAAGCACTGTCCGATGACTGACTCATCTTCGTCATTTCAATTTATACTAAGAACTTCTCGCTATTCTTACAGTCACCAGGCGAGTATGGCGCCGCACTCTCGCTACTGTGACGCGTCTTCACATGTGTTCGTTGTCACCACCTTTTTTAGCGTCAGAAGTTCATCTCAGTATCTATGTAATCAGTATCTAATCGGCGACGCCCAGAGGACCGCCACCAACCCGACGCGCCGCACTCCGCGAATAACTTTGGGCCGCTTGTATAACGCGCGGTAGTCACGAGCAAGGGGCGAGTAGTAGCCTCACTGTGCCTCAGGCGAGCAACCGGCACATGTCTTCTCCCGACGGCAGCTCCATCAGCACTGGGGCCACACTCGCTACAGTGCTGCCACTCCTGACACTCCCTCTCCCCCTCCTGCCCTTCCCCAGGCACTCACTCCCCTCTATTTATTTTCACTCCTCACAACCCATTTTTTC
>JACEEZ010014564.1:142500-145000 GCA_016584305.1 Chionoecetes opilio | reverse complement strand
CTACTTCACATGTAACGCCGTCTCTCTCTCTCTCTCTCTCTCTCTCTCTCTCTCTCTCTCTCTCTCTCTCCTCTCCTCTCTCCTCTCTCTCTTCTCTCTCTCTCTCTCTCCTCTCCTCGCTCCTCCTCGCTCTCTCTCTCTCTCTCTCTCTCTCTCTCTCTCTCTCTGTCTTCTCTCTCTTCTCTCCTCCTCTCTCTTCTCCTCTATCTCTCGTCTCTCTCTCTCCTCCTTCTCTTCTCTCTCTCCTCTCTCTCTCTCTCGTCGTCTTCTCTCTCTCGGTTCTCATGAGTGTTTTTTTTTCTTTTTATTCTTTAATGATCTGAATTTCCTTCCTCCCTTAGTTTCACAGCACAAAAGAATCTCATGTTTAGTAAGCAGTAGGGTTTTTAACTAAACGGATCATGATATTAATGCTAATGTGATAGGCGTCATTATCACACATTGCATTTAATTACTGTAGTGGCGATTATCACGGCAATGATCATATTAATATCTGATTAGTTTTATTAGCATTACTATTATTATTATTATCATTACTTGTTATTGTTATCATCATTGTATTTGCTACTATTATAACCATCATTGATATTATTGTTTTATGAAAATACAGTGTTCTATATTTTTCAGAATTATACCCAGTCTGTTGTAAATTTTCGGATCAATTTAGTGTAAATCGTAGAGTCATAATTTCGAAGACTCGTTCCACAAATCCGATGTGTTGCAGCATTTTCCGCAGAATTGTGTTGAAAAGGAGCATTATTTTAGTCTCAAGCAAGGAGAATCTCGACAACTTACGTTACCACATCGACTATACACTCTTTTTCTTTTCTGTTTTCACCTCTCTTAGTCGTGGACGAGTTCGGTAAGCTCGGCCTCCTCGCCAAGCAGAGAGATTTACTTCAAAACTTTCCAAAAATCGTAAAAAAGAAAAAAATGTGGGAAGAATAATATACTGTACACAGTTTTTTTTATCTTTCAGTCTACTCACCATCGCGCCCTTGGCCTAAGAGGAACACACACACACACACCACACCACACACACCACACACACACACACACACACACCACACACACACACACACACACACACACACACACACACACACACACACACACACACACACACACACACACCACACACACACACACACACACACACACACACAACACCACACACACACACACACACACACACACACACACACACACACACACACACACACACACACACACACACACACACCACACACACACACACACACACACCACACACACACACACACACACACACACACCACACACACACACACACACACACACACACACACACACACACACACACACCACACACACACACACACACAACACACAACACACACACAACACACACACACACACACACCACACACACACACAACACACACACACACACACACACACACATTGATATAACTCATCATTTATTATCATCTGTAAAATCTAAAAAAAATCAAGAATCAATTATTTCCTGTAGAGAAAAGTATGTGTAGTATTACTTTCTTTATTTTTTTGGTCTTGGAAATTTGTCACAAGTAAAGGGAGAGAGAGAGGAGAAATGAGGGACATACATCACAAAAAAATAAAAAATAAATAAGGGGGAGGGAGATGGGAACTTCGAAAATAACTATGATGGGGTAAAAAAAACCACAGTATCTATAGTCTATTTTTTGTATTATGGTCAAAATGCAGTAAGGAAGCCACGCCCCCTGCCTCCCCTTCTATTCTACGGGGCAGTTGATTGGTGCATTCCTCGTATCATCACCACCAATCACAATATCTTCACTACTGAGCAGCGCGTGACCACTGGACAGAGCAATCTTCACTACAGAGGGATTTTTGATGTTGTCACCCTCTGTAATGAAGATTGCTCTGTCCAGTGGTCACGCGTTGTTAAATAGCGAAGATATTGTGATTGGTGGTGATGATACGAGGAATACACCAATTAGCTACCACGTAGAATAGAAGGGGAGGCAGGGGGCGTGGCTTCCTTACTGCATTTTGACCATAATAAAAAAAAAAAACTATATATATATATATATAGAAAGAGGGGGTCAGTGAAGTCACGTTCCCAGCGCTCCACGCAATGCTGCACATCCACACGCTCACTGCACCACAACTTCCACCCGGTCAGATGTCCCTCGCCTGTACAGCTTGTCAACACACCCCAACACATCCACATCCATTCACACCACTGCCTGCCAAGACTATACACACGCTACATCCATCCCTCACCCGGCACCATATTCCCATTCTCTATGCAAGTATGTGGTTTCCTAGTGAAGACGCTTGCCTGTAGCTCCGAAACTAACCATAGGATTTTCTCGAGCATACCCTCATTGCGACTCCCACACAAAGTTACCTAAGTATGAACAGGGAAACCTAACCTACCCTATTCGTAACCTAACGTAACCTAACCTGACGTGTTCAAGAGTAAACGCCACATACTCTTCCAGAAAACGGG
>JACEEZ010014564.1:110000-140000 GCA_016584305.1 Chionoecetes opilio | reverse complement strand
GAGGGAGGGAGGGAGGGAGGGAGGGAGGGAGGGAGGGAGGGAGGGAGAGGGAGGGAGGAGGAGAGGAGGAGAGTGAGAGAGAGAGGAGAGAGAGAGAGAGAGAGAGAGAGAGAGAGAGAGAGAGAGAGAGAGAGAGAGAGAGAGAGAGAGAGAGAGAGAGAGAGAGGAGAGAGAGAGGAGAGAGAGAGAGAGAGAGAGAGAGAGAGAGAGAGAGAGAGAGAAGAGAGAGAGAGAGAGAGAGAGAGAGAGAGAGAGAGAGAGAGAGAGAGAGAGAGAGAGAGAGAGAGAGAAGAGAAGAGAGAGAGCAGCTTGTCATAGAGCGATGTAAAGTGATCGAGAGAGAGTAAGAAGAGAAGAGAGTGAGAGAAGAGAGAGAGAGAAGAGAGAGAGGAGAGAGAGGAGAGACAGCTTGTCATAGAGCGATTAAAGTTGATGAGAGAGAAGAGAGAGAGAGAGAGAGAGAGAGAGAGAGAGAGAGAGATGAGAGAGAAGAGAGAGAGAGAGAGAGAGAGAGAAGAGAGCAGCTTGTCCATAGAGCGATTAAAGTGAGAGAGAGAGAGAGAAGAGAGAGAAGAGAGAGGAGAGAGAGAGAGAGAAGAGAGGAGAGAGAGAGAGAGAGTAGAGAGAGAGAGAGAGAGAGAGCACTGTAAGCAGCTTGTCATTGAGCTATTGAAGTGATTCTCAGATTGTGTTCCATTTCTCTCAATAACTGGAACATTTTTGCTGTATTTTGTAGGGCCAGAATCATATAAATTTGAGTCAAGCGTATGGAAGTAGTACCGAATGTGTCATGTACAACCCAAAGACCACATGTGTATTGGAGGCAGATTCCTCTTCCAAACACTAGTATCCTGGCTCATGATCACACAATGAGAGTTCTTCCACTATAGGTTAACTCCTTCACACCCAGATCTTTCCTTTGCTATAAAAAAGTGTCTGTTGTGGAGCCATAAAATTACGAAAAGTGACTAAATATATCAAATTAGCTATTGGACAAGGATACTAAACAGGTCATATCTATAAAATATTGCTAATAGTTACTAAAATTCGTCTAATGGTATCCAAATTACAATGGAAATTACGTTCTTTGTCTCGAGGGTTAAAGGACGTCTTTTCTGTAACACACTGTGGCAGAAATGATGGTTGGGAATTGGTTAGATCAGTGAGGATTTGTCATTGAATTCCAATCCCTATACTTATATTTTTTCCTCAAACCAGACGTTTTATGAATGGCAGTAAGATTAGCTAGTGATATGTTTCTCAAGAATTAATTAACAGCTGCAATATCTCTCTCTCTCTCTCTCTCTCTCTCTCCTCCTCTCTCTCTCCTCTCTCTCTCTCTCTCTCTCTCTCTCCCCTCTCTCTCCTCTCTCTTCTCTCTCCTTCTCTCCTCCTCTCTCTCTCTCCTCCTCTCGCTCTCGCTCCTCGATCCTCTCGCTCTCGCTCTCGCTCTCGCTCTCTCTCCTCCTCTCTCTCTCTCTTCTCTCTCTCTCCTCTCTTCTCTCTCTCTCCTCCGCTCGCTCTCTATCCTCGCCTCGCTCCTCCTCGCTCGCTCTCGTCCTCTCTCTCTCTCTCATCTCTCTCTCTCTCTCTCCTCTCTCCTCGCCCTCTCTCTCTCGTTCGTCCTCCTCTCTCCTTCTCTCTCCTCTCTCTCTCTCCTTCTCTCTCCGTCTCTCTCTCTCTTCCTCTCTCTCCTCTCTCTCTCTTCTCTCTCTCTCTCCCTTCTCTCCGTTTCCCCTCTCTGCTCCTCGTCCTCTCGCTCTGCTCCTCCTATTTTGTCCAGTGGTTTCATTTGTTTTGTTTAGGTAAAGTTAGATTACTTCATATATTTTCGACTCACTTTTCTCTGGAACAAGAAATAGTATCCCTTACCACTCAGCATTTAATTATAGTCGCGTTCCCATTATTTATCTTCCTTCATATGTATATTTTTTCTTTTGCATATACAGGATTTTTTTTTAAAGTGTGCTTTTTTAATACCACTACAGTTTTGTTACAATGTAGAAAGTTTTCATTTATGTATCTCTTCATCAAGAATTTCACGTTACATAAATGTGTGTGTGTGTGTGTGTGTGTGTGTGTGTGTACTGTGTGTGTGTACTGTGTGTTGTGTGTGTTTCTCAGTAATACACTCTTTTTTTCACCTTAGCAGCGTCTATCCTAAAACATTACATACCGTTCTGACATTAAAAGGAATGAGGGTCAATATCATTTGTTAATTAATACGTATGCATCAACAATTATGAAAGAGTTATTTTAATATTTTTACTTTTCCAGCTACATGAACTATCTATTCACATTTTCGTGTACATTTAAACTTTCTCCATTACTTCAATCACGTACTTTCCATAGTTTTATACACAATCGCAGTTTTACAGAAAGAAACATAGGAAACGGAATAAAAAGTTTCTTCATATGATTTTTTCTTTATTTTTTCATTCCAATAGATTTTGTCTGAAGCCTCGAGATAGAGTTCATATTTACTTCATATTTACTTCTCTGTACTTGTTGCACTTTTCTGCCATAGTTTTTTTAGTTATTGAAAAAAAACGTGATTTAAAAAAAAAATCAAGGCATACATACCCTTTGCAAAATTTGCAATATTTTTTGAAAAATAGATCTGCTTGAAAAGTTGTTCCTAGTAGTTTTCGGGCATGCTGAACACGAATCTGGAGTCAGTTTTCAGTTACAATGATTAGAAGTCCCTATTTCAGCCAATTCACAATGACAAGATACTTCAAGATATTCCTTAAAAATCACAAATTCGACAAAACTTACTACAAGACATATACATATAATAGGCATTGGCGTTAGGATAGGACCCCACTAGTAAGGCTAAGGATAATTCAAACTTGCTCGAATTATGGAAAGTTATTGAAAATTTTGAACTGGCCTGAAACAGGTCGAATTATCCAAAGTTTGAATTATACGGGTTCGATTTAGCGAGTGTTTACTGTACTCAACTTTCCTCTGGTGTGCCAAACTAAGCATCCCAAAGATTTTTTAAAGATTATTTCACGGATTTGCTTTGTATTTTTTGGAAAACTTCGGATGCGAATATTTGCAGGTGATATTCCGGGGAAAGAACGAGACACACTTCAGCAGTTTCCCCTGAGAGACAAGCGGTGAAATCCGGAAGAAAAGCTCGAGCGTTTGATTCTCTCGTTTTCTTTCTTCCCTCCCACTTATTTTTCTCCACTTCAGAAATATGCAAGAAACAAAAATATAAATCTTTTCACGACAATAGGTTCCTTCAGCTCGTCAGGGAAAGGAAGCAAGGCCAGAAGTGTTCTTAAGCTTTTGTTAAATATTTTTACTTCCAGATCTCAAAAGCGAATCAATAGAGAGACCTTCGTTCGTTGGCCTCGACGCATGCACACTTTTTTTTCACACACACACACAGTTTTTACCCACGATTAATATGACTCACTAACACGTAACTATCTTAATTAACTAGTCTCTAATGTGCACTAAAACACGTAAACTTACATAACTTACTGATGAATCTTGGTATAGTTTATAGAGAAAATGTTTTAAGCAGTAATATTAGTAACTTTAGAATCGTCTCTCTGCTTCCCCCCCTTTTTTTCTCATCTCTCCCTTGTGTGTGTATCAATGAAGGGACAAACTTACCTTATTTTGTACTTTCATTTATATATCTTTTTTCTTCAATAGGAGGAAACGCCCGACCGAAGAGAGGAATTTTATAAGAGCCAGAAAGAGACAAAATACATTGAGTGTTTTAGTACGTCAAGGGACCTTTTTTTTATAGGCTAGAAGGCTCCGGTACTTAGGGTATGAGAGGCAGGGAAGCAAGAATTCAATTATGGGTAGTGACTCGCCTGTTTTATGGGCAAACTATGGTAATTCCGGAGCATTTGCCATTAACTTGTGCAGCAGGGAGGGAGTATAGCCGTCCTCACTCACTTTCGTATTAAATTATGTTGTCTTATTCGTATCTAGAAAAACATGAATGATGGCAGACGAGGATATATGGAACTCGTCTATAAATTATTAATGAAGTCCTATTTTCTTTCTCGAGTAAGCTGTAAAGGGAGATGTTTATACTGGCCATTGAAACGTCAAAAGATCTCTTCCTCCTCTACGTTCTTTTCCTCCTCCTCCTCCTCCTCCTCCTCCTCCTCCTCCTCCTCCTCCTCCTCCTCCTCCTGTGCCATATGACCTCTGATGTCTAGCACATTTCCCCCTCTTTGGCATTAAATCAATCAATCTCCTCCTCCTCCTCCTCCCTCCTCCTCCTCCTCCCTCCTCCTCCTCCTCCTCCTCCTCCTCCTCCTCCTTCACCTCCTCCTCCTCCTCCTCCTCCTCCTCCTCCTCCTCCTCCTCCTCCTTCACCTCCTCCTCCTCTTCCTCCTCCTTCTCCTCCTCCTCCTCCTCCTCCTCCTCCTCCTCCTCCTCCTCCTCCTCCTTTTCTCTTCCACTACCCTCCAATCTAATTTCAGCCTAGAAAGAGCTAAGCTTTATTGGAGGTAACACCATTCCTTGCGTCAGGACTTATTCCAATCGAGGCAATATAGAAGGAGGAAAAAGGGAAGAGGAGGCTATAATACTCCTTCGTGATTCCTTCCTCCTTCCTTTCTTATCGCCTTTTTATTCTTATGCCTTTGTAGATGAGTAAAACATGAACATACTGGACATACGGTAACGCTCCTCCTCTTCCTCCTCCTCCTCCTTATCCTCCTCCTCTTCTTCCTACCCCTCCCCATCCTCCCCCTCCTCTTCTTCTTTTTCTTCTTATTATTATTATTCCTCTTCCTCTTCCTCTTCCTCTTCCTCCTCCTCCTCCTCCTCCTCCTCTTTCTCCTCCTCCTCTTTCTCCTCCTCCTCCTCCTCCTCCTCCTCCTCCTCCTCTCCTCCTCCTCCTCCTCCTCCTCCTCCTCCTCTTCCTAAGTAAGTTAAAGTAAGTTAAGTGTAGTTAAAACAAACAGCCTTGTAAGGACCTATCGGTCTGTTGCTGTTTGTGTTTCCTTTGTATTCCTTTGTATTCCTCCTCCAACTGGCTTGTTACCGTATCACCAGTCAACTTTTCCCTCACAATACCTGTTCGCTAACGACCGTCACTTTCTACCAGTTTACACAACAAGTTTCTGGAAGGGGGGAGGGGGGGCAAGGGATGTGTATATTGTGTAGTGTGTACTCTCCATTCTGGTTCACTTGGCTCTTACCTGTCCTCTCGGTGCCACACGAATGACTCCTTTGATCACTAGAGATCTCCTACTATTTCTCTATACTCTTGTCGCGTCCTCGTCTCTCTCTTCTACAGACTCTTTCAAAGGTATATAATTTTTCTATTTCTTTGATTTAGTTATGTTGCATCCTCGTCACTCTCTTTTACATTCTACAGAGACTTTCTTGTAGATTTTCTGTATTTCTTCTCTATACTCTTGTAGCATCCTCGTCTTTCTCTTACATTCTAGACTCTTTCAAAACTAGACTTTTTCTCTTTCTTTGATTTAGTTATGTTGCATCCTCGTCACTCTCTTTTACATTCTACAGAGACTTTCTTGTAGATTTTCTGTATTTCTTCTCTATACTCTTGTCGCATCCTCGTCTCTCTCTTCTACAGACTCTTTCAAAGGTATATAATTTTTCTATTTCTTTGATTTAGTTATGTTGCATCCTCGCTTCTCTCTTTTACATTCTACAGAGACTTTCATTGCTGTAGATTTTCTCTTTTTCTTCTCAATGCTCGTGTAGGATCCTCTCCTCACTTACATTCTACAGACTCGTTTAAAGCTGTAGATTTTCTCTTAGTCCTAGTTCCGTCCTATCCTGATCCTGAGGGTGCTGTTCTTTTTCCCTTCAGCGTCCCTCGGGTGTTGGAAGGCCAAGGACGAGGCCGTAGAGGCGGTGAACCTTATTACTGGTGAGGCTTCCAACGCTGATGAGTTTATTTAGAACCAACACAGTCTGTTTTCTTTTATTCTGGCTTGTGTGTGCGATTCTTGTGAGCTGGTCGATGTTTTGTGGTCTCATTGCCCCTTCGATGTGAGGTTAGTTGTAATAGTAGTAGTAGTAGTAGTAGTAGTAGTAGTAGCAGTAGTAGTAGAAGTAGTAGTAGTAGTAGTAGTAGTAGTAGTAGTAGTAGTAGTAGTAGTAGTAGTAGTAGTAGTAGTAGTGGTGGTGGTTGTAGTAGTTTCTAAGTCGAATTACAAATATGAACAACTGATATTTTTAGTCATCTAGTTCTGTATAACTTGAAACCTTACAGAAGAAAAATATTAATAGTCATCAAAACAACACACACACACACACACACACACACACACACACACACACACACACACTACACACACACGCACACGCACACACACACACACACACACACACACACACACACACACCACACGCACACGCACACGCACACGCACACACACACACGCACACACTGCCAAATGTTGATGTGTTGTAGTATTAAAAAGTTTTCCTCATATGCTTCTGCCACCAAAAAGTTATTCCGCTTCTGTGACTTTTGGTGTCAGGTCACCTTCAGAAGGAGGAGGAAGAGGAGGGGCAGGAGGAGGAAGAGGAAGGGCAGGAGGAGGAAGAGGAATGACAGGAGGAAGTGAAGAGAGAAGAGAGAAGAAGAGAGGAGAGTGAGTGAGTTGGCGGTAGTGAAGAAGGAGGTGGAGGTGAGAGAGAATGAAGAGGGAATATGAGAGGAAAGACGATATGTAGGAGAAAGGAATGAGGAAGTGGAAAGGTATGTTGAGAGTCAGGAGGAGGAGGAGGACAACGAGAAGGATTACATAGGACATAGCAAAAACGTGAAATAGGACCCCTGTCTGCCTATGTCGAGATTACCTGATTACGATAGATTTCATTAATTCTTATATCACCAGCCGAAGTTGACAGGAGGTTTTTCTCTCTCCAGAATGGCGTAGTACTTTAGTTAACCCTTACAGTATAGTGACCCCCTTGGTATATCACCCTCCGATGATCGTCATAACTAAAGTCAGCATTATTAAAAGAACAAATTGTAAAAGTACCTGTTGGCTGTTTTTTAAGTGTTCATGAGTGAGGAGGAGGAGTTGTTCTGCATGGATTACTCTAAGATACAGGTAGGAAGGAAGTAAGAACAAGACAAATAACGAATTAAAAAGAACAGAGGTATCGCACTGTTTATATACATCCCCGTGAACTTCACCTTCCGCTTCAGAATGAATACTCGTGCCCCGTGACAACGCGAGGCGCCGGAGGGAGATTGGGTGGAGGTCTGCATTGTGGCTGTTAATAGGCAATCCCTTCATCACGTAATGACGCATCTGAAGCCCTTGATGGCGGAGGGAGCGAGGCAGGGAGGAAGGTGGAAGGAAGGACCCGGAAGAGAAGGAGGTGGACGAGGAAGTAGTTAGTGGTAGTTAATTAAAACAAAATAGGTAAAAATAAAAAAAAAAGATAGAATATAGCAAAAAATAATAATAACAAATATATAAAACAGGCAAGAAAACTTAAAACAGCATCAAAAATAGATAGAAATAGATAAACAAAAAAATAATAGAAATAAAATGTAACAAATAATAGCCACAAAAAGACAAAAATAACGAAAGATATAGATAGCTAGAAAAAAAACTACAGATAGGATGGTAGTAATTATGGAATGCAAGGAGAATAATATCATGTTGTGTCAAGGTAGTATAAGAGAAGCTGAAATATGTAGTGAGTGAATTGAACCTAACCATTGAGATGGAGTTAACTATATACAGCGGTAATGATGGTTTCAAGATAAGGTAAGGTAATAGTAAGTAGTTAGTTATAGTAGATAATTAGATAGTAGAATAGTTAGTAAGTCAATAGCAAGTTATAAAGTTGTTATGTAGAATGTTATTGATTATTATTACCACTGACTTGTTACACTGTTAGATGGATGACAAATGGAATGATGGAATACAAACTTCTAACTAAAAAGACAAAACAAGCAATCGTCCCCCACGCATGATTGCCTAGAGTGGCGTTTGCGTTTCATCAGCCTGATTGACTTCGTGTGTTGATGTTCGATTAATACTGACACATCGGCAGCGACTCCTGACACGTGCAGGGAACATACGTATCCTTAACCTTCCTTATAAATAAATAAATATGTTACGTAGTGGGAGTTTAAATAAAAAGGTTGTGAGATCTATAAATAAGAAACCAATGATAACTCCCACCAAAGTCGCTGTGGACGCATTCAAACGACGTGATCTAAGAAAATACGTCTTAATTTATCTGAATGGCGAGATGAATTACATAAAACACACAAAACAAGGAATGATAGTGATAAAAGAAAATGATTTAAGGTTTAGAATGAAGTGTGAACGTTATATTTACCATAAAACTACCTTCACTAATGAACACACACGTGGGAGGAATGGGTAAGTACGCCAGATGGAACAGCCGGTAATTGCTTTCGTTTCAGTCGCGCATCTCAGTGACGGGAGAGAGAGGAAGGGAGGTACGTGCGTTGTCCACTCAGCCGTTATTGTGGTGTGCAGGGAGCGTGTTTGGAAGTACGTACGAAGCGTTTATTACATATTTATTAACGTATATTTATCTTAGCATTGTATTAAGCCTTAAAGTGAGTCTATAGATCGTGTAGGAGAAAGATACGAAGCTTCATTCCATACCGGTGCCTTCTGACTGCCTCTTTCTGCAATATTCCAGTTTCTCATCTTACTTTTGCGGGGTGTTCGATTCCCGTAACCTTAATTAACCGGTTCATGGGAAGGGCGATGAGGATAAGATAAATATAGGTTACAAGCATTACACTCATGATGTCATGGTAAATTTAATGGTTTCTTTGCAATACTTACGGGGAAATTCCAAGAAAAGTAGGACGGGCGGTCAGAGGCATTGCGGCAACCGTGTCAATAAACACTTAGATACGGAATACCACATAGTTATATTGACATCATTGCAATCCAGAGCTCCTTCTCGTGTTCCTTCGTCACCTGCTTCTCCTCGACTCATTCCACATCTCTCCTGCGTCTCCTGGAAGATGATGATGACGATGGAAGAGATGGAAGATGATGATGACGCAGCCAGTATAATAAATAGGAGGATGGTTATTAAGGTCAAACGTGAAATGAATTATAGACTGTTTACCTCTAATCACATACATTATTTCTCGGTTGATATTCTCATTTCTTGGTCTGTTTAGTAGGCTCTTTTCCCTCCTCCTCCTCGTCTTCCTTCGTCACCTGCTTCTTCTTCCTCGAATCATTCCTCATCCACATCTCTCCTGCGCCTCCTGTATCCTCCACCCTTTTCTCCACCTGAGACTTTCCCGTCCTATCACGTTCCTCTTCCAATACAACGAGTGTTTGTTTCACCACCTCATCCTTCTGTCTGTTTGTTCCTGTATTTACTACCTTTGTCTTATTGTGTTTGTGTGAGGCCCATTGTGTGTGTCTGGGGCTCAGTCCGGCCCCATTGAGACCTACAGGCAGACATCTAGTACCTGTTCGCCCTGGCATTAATTGTTCAGTAAAGAAAAATTGTATAGTATCCCTTTATCCCTTTAGAAGCATTAGTTTCTCTTTTATATATCACCTGTTGTTTTGGGATAGAATAGGCAGGTGTATGAGCTAATCAGATAACCCCTTGAGGACCAGAACGTCATTTCCATTGTAATTTGACCACCATTAGATGATTTTTAATAAATATAAGCAATATTTTATAGTATGACCTGTTTAGTATCCTTGTCCACTAGCTAATTTGGTTTATTTAGTTACTTTTTGTAATTTTATGGCTAACAACAGACGATTCTTTTTATAGCAAAGGAAAGATCTGGGAGGTCATTAGATTAATACACTGGCTTGTAGCAATAGTAACAATTATACCGCCTTTTGATGTTAGCCTACACTGAAGAAAAACAGATTCTTGTATGCCTATTATTAGGAGATATTTCTTGGAACAATTAATCTCTTGTTTTCGAATTTCCACGTAGGTTTGGATGTGTGTTTTGTCGGGCGGAGTTTTTTTTTTTTTTTTTTTTTTCTCTTCTTTTTGTAAGGTGTTTATACGTAGAAGCTACAGGAAAGGAAGAGCTAAGACGTATTGTGTTTTGAAAGAGGCCTGGGATAGATGGCCGTGGCTGCTGCCGTTCCTTCCCTTCCCTTCCCTTTCCCTTCTGCCTCTCATCCTCCTCCTCTCAACCACCATAAGTCTCCATTCAGGCAACAAAGGTAGTTTTTAACCACCCCTTATCCCTTATGTGAGTGTCCAACCAATCCTTATTATGTGTGTTCATCGTACTGTCAACTCTCTCTTTGTGCGCACTTCTCCATAACAACATAGTCTACCATAACAAAAGATAAAAGCACGTGCGTATCTGTATTCGTTATGCCTTAACACTATATACGTTAACACTCTTATTCCTTATTTAACACTTTATTCCTTATTTAACACTCTTTATTCCTTATTTAACACTCTTTATTCCTTATTTAACACTCTTTATCCTTATTAACACTTTTATTCCTTATTTACACTCTTTAATTTCCTTATTTAACACTCTTTATTCCTTTTAACACTCTTTATTCCTTATTTAACACCTTTATTCTTTATTTAACACTTTTTATTCCTTATTTACACTCTTTATTCCTATTTAACACTCTTTATTCCTTATTTAACACTCTTTATTCCTTATTTAACACTCTTTATTCCTTATTTACACTTTTATTCCTTATTTACACTCTTTATTCCTTATTTAACACTCTTATTCCTTATTTAACACTCTTTATTCCTTATTTAACACTCTTTATTCCTTATTTAACACTCTTTATTCCTTATTTAGCACTCTTTATTCCTTATTTAACACTCTTTATTCCTTATTTAACACTCTTTATTCCTTATTTAACACTCTTTATTCCTTATTTAACACTCTTTATTCCTTATTTAACACTCTTTATTCCTTATTTAACACTCTTTATTCCTTATTTAACACTCTTTATTCCTTATTTACACTCTTTATTCCTTATTTAACACTCTTTATTCCTTATTTAACACTCTTTATTCCTTATTTACACTTTATTCCTTATTTAACACTCTTTATTCCTTATTTAACACTCTTTATTCCTTATTTAACACTCTTATTCCTTATTTAACACTCATTATTCCTTATTTAACACTCTTTATTCCTTATTTAACACTCTTTATTCCTTATTTAACACTCTTTATTCCTTATTTAACACTCTTTATTCCTTATTTAACACTTTATTCCTTATTTAACACTCTTTATTCCTTATTTAACACTTTATTCCTTATTTAACACTCTTTATTCCTTATTTAACACTCTTTATTCCTTATTTAACACTCTTTATTCCTTATTTAACACTTTATTCCTTATTTAACACTCTTTATTCCTTATTTAACACTCTTTATTCCTTATTTAACACTTTATTCCTTATTTAACACTCTTTATTCCTTATTTAACACTCTTTATTCCTTATTTAACACTTTATTCCTTATTTAACACTCTTTATTCCTTATTTAACACTCTTTATTCCTTATTTAACACTCTTTATTCCTTATTTAACACTCTTTATTCCTTATTTAACACTCTTTATTCCTTATTTAACACTTTATTCCTTATTTAACACTCTTTATTCCTTATTTAGCACTCTTTATTCCTTATTTAACACTCTTTATTCCTTATTTAACACTCTTTATTCCTTATTTAGCACTTTATTCCTTATTTAACACTCTTTATTCCTTATTTAACACTCTTTATTCCTTATTTAACACTCTTTATTCCTTATTTAACACTTTATTCCTTATTTAACACTCTTTATTCCTTATTTAACACTCTTTATTCCTTATTTAACACTCTTTTATTCCTTATTTAACACTCTTTTATTTCCTTTATTCTAACACTCTTTATTCCTTATTTAACACTCTTTATTCCTTATTTAACACTCTTTATTCCTTATTTAACACTCTTTATTCCTTATTTAACACTCTTTATTCCTTATTTAACACTCTTTATTCCTTATTTAACACTCTTTATTCCTTATTTATTCCTCTTTATTCCTTATTTATTCCTCTTTATTCCTTATTTATTCCTCTTTATTCCTTATTTTTTTTATTCATCTTTATTCCTCTTTATTCCTTATTTATTCCTCTTTATTCCTTATTTATTCCTCTTTATTCCTTATTTATTCCTCTTTATTCCTTATTTAACACTTTATTCCTTATTTAACACTCTTTATTCCTTATTTAACACTTTTTTCCTTATTTAACACTCTTTTTTATTAATTCCTTATTTAACACTCTTTATTCCTTATTTAACACTCTTTATTCCTTATTTAACACTTTATTCCTTATTTAACACTCTTTATTCCTTATTTAACACTCTTTTAATATTCCTTATTTAACACTCTTTATTCCTTATTTAACACTCTTTATTCCTTATTTAACACTCTTTATTCCTTATTTAACACTCTTATATTATTCCTTATTTAACACTCTTTATTCCTTATTTACACTTTTATTCCTTATTTAACACTCTTTATTCCTTATTTAACACTCTTTATTCCTTATTTAACACTCTTTATTCCTTATTTAACACTCTTTATTCCTTATTTAACACTCTTTATTCCTTTTTTAAACACTTTATTCCTTATTTAACACTCTTTATTCCTTATTTAACACTCTTTATTCCTTATTTACACACTTTATTCCTTATTTAACACTCTTTATTCCTTATTTAACACTCTTTATTCCTTATTTAACACTCTTTATTCCTTATTTAACACTCTTTATCCTTATTTAACACTCTTTATTCCTTATTTAACACTTTATTCCTTATTTAACACTCTTTATTCCTTATTTAACACTCTTATTCCTTATTTAACACTCTTTATTCCTTATTTAACACTCTTTATTCCTTATTTAACACTTTATTCCTTATTTAACACTTTATTCCTTATTTAACACTCTTTATTCCTTATTTAACACTCTTTATTCCTTATTTAACACTCTTTATTCCTTATTTAACACTTTATTCCTTATTTAACACTCTTTATTCCTTATTTAACACTTTATTCCTTATTTAACACTCTTTATTCCTTATTTAACACTTTATTCCTTATTAACACTTTTATTCCTTATTTAACACTTTATTCCTTATTTAACACTCTTTATTATTTCCTTTATTCTAAACACTCTTTATTCCTTATTTAACACTTTATTCCTTATTTAACACTCTTTATTCCTTATTTAACACTCTTTATTCCTTATTAACACTCTTTTATTCCTTATTTTAACACTCTTTATTCCTTATTTAACACTCTTTATTCCTTATTTAACACTTTTTATTCCTTATTTAACATCTTTATTCCTTATTTAACACTCTTTATTCCTTATTTAACACTCTTTATTCCTTATTTAGCACTCTTTATTCCTTATTTAACACTTTATTCCTTATTTAACACTCTTTATTCCTTATTTAACACTCTTTATTCCTTATTTAACACTCTTTATTCCTTATTTAACACTCTTTATTCCTTATTTAACACTCTTTATTCCTTATTTAACACTCTTTATTCCTTATTTAACACTCTTTATTCCTTACTTTCACCTTCCTTTCTTTCCCTTTTTCCTTTGTTTTTTTATTCCTTTATTCCTTACACTTTTCCCATCCCCCTTTCTTCATTCTCTTATTTACACTTCTTTCCTATTACCTCTCCTTTTTAACCTTATCTCTTATTTATTTTCCTCCTTTACCCTTTATTCTTACCATTTAACAATTACTCTGTATATATTTTAAAACCTCGAAAATTTACCTCTGGAAAAGATCCTCCCTTCCCTCAAACCCGAAATCTAGTCTTTCGCATTGTTAGAAACTGACGTAAAAGAGACCAATAGGATGAAATTTTAGTGCATGCGGATGGACTCCCTTCTTATAGCCACTGCTTTGTTAGGTTTTACTGAAGCCGCCTCACGCTCCCTACTCCCACCCATCGATTGGACCCATGAAGATACAGCCGAAGAGACATTTGGTTCCGGGTCTCACGAAGGCTCTCCTGCTGCCTGCTGTCCTTTTGTTGTTGTTTGTTGTTGTTGTTGTTGTTGTTGTTGTTGTTTTCATTGTACGAGCTTTCTATTTTTTTTTTTTTTTTTTTTTTTTTTTTTTATTAAACCGATGGGAAACAAATAGGAGAAGCAGGAGGAAGGAAAGATGGGATGAGAAGTAAGATATAACCTCTGGAGTCTGAATGAATAGTCCTCCTGTCTTGTATCTCTCATTTCTTCCGTTTCTCTGTCTTCCTCTCCATCTCTCTCTCTCTCTCTCTCTCTCTCTCTCTCTCATCTCTCTCTCTCTCTCTTCTCTCTCTCTTCATCTCTCTCTCTCCTCTCTCTCTCTCTCTCTCTCTCTCTCTCTCTCTCCTCTCTCTCTCCCCCCCCCCCCCCTTCTGTCCGTCTGTTTCTTCATTAACCGATTCAGAACATGAACTTGTATTCATCAAGTTCTTTTTCTAAGTTCGCCTGCCACGTGTCGTTTTGTTATCCCTTGTTTTGCGGAAAAGCTCTTTTAATACAAGGTTGTTTTTGATGGTGGCAATACACATCCAAAAATCAGTTGTTAATTACGTACTACACCAACCTTATTCTTTCTCTAGTCTTCTCTCCTCCTCTCCATCCTTGCCTCCCTATTGTCTTCCTTCTACTTATATCCTTCCCTTCTCTCTCCTGCCTTCCTTTTAATCCCTTTTTTCTCCTGCATCCCTCTCTCTCTCTTGACAACTAATCAGCTCTGCACATTACAGAGGCAGCGAAGACCTTGATAAAATACAGTTTCTTTTTATATCTCTTGCCTGCGTCGTAATTGCGTCCCTTTTCATTCTGTGCAACTCTCTACTCCTCCTCCTCCTCCTCCTGCCTCTCCTCTTACTCCTCCTCCTCTCCTCTCTCCTGCTCCCTCTCTCCTCCTCCTCACTACCTCGCCATACGAGCATGCGGACCTTGATAATCGTCCTCCTTTTATACTCTCCTGCGCGTATTCCGTCCTCTCTCTTCTTGTGCACTCCTCCTCCTCCTCCTCCTCCTCCTCCTCCTCCTCCTCCTCCTCCTCCTCTTCTACCTCCTCCTTCAGCTGCCTACGCCCGAAGGTAATGAGCATGACGTTTGTTGCTACTCCGGGGATGTCTTCTGTCTCTCAAAGACTCGGGAAAGATAGAGAGAAGAAAAATTATGCAGCTGGAATGAGGAGATGAGAGGCAGAGAAGGAAACTAGGCCAAAACGCTGCTGGAGAGAGAGAGAGAGAGAGAGAGAGAGAGAGAGAGAGAGAGAGAGAGAGAGAGAGAGAGAGAGAGAGAGAGAGAGAGAGAGAGAGAGAGAGAGAGAGAGAGGAGAGGAGAGAGGTGGAGGACGAGGGAAAAAAGAGTGGAAGTGTAAGGGAATTTTGAGACAAAGTTACATGATGATAAAGTGAGAAAAAAATGATGGAGTCTTATAGTCATCATTATTAATTTAGGAAAGAGAGAAAACCCCCAATTATTATAGTAAATAAATAATACAGATTACTACAACAATATAACTTGATTCCAATTATATTCTTTGTCTCTTGTTTTGAGCAAATAAAGGAAGGAAACAAGAGAGCAATTAAGATGGGAGGAGAAATGCCTGACTACTGTTACAAAGCTTCAAACAACCCGGCAAATGGCTCGAAGATTCATCAGTACTGACGCAATGAAGCAACTCGAGCCGACTGAATGAACCTAATGAAGGAATTACAGTCGTGGGAAGGATTCATATCGCAAGTAAACAAATACTAACAAAAAATAACTCAAACAAAAAAATGAAAAAATAATCAAATATACAGAAATAACAAAAATAACTAACAAAATATAATGGAAAATGACGTTCAGAATGACACTCTAATTAAACAGACTGACAAAATAACCTAAAGGAGGAAAAAACCTTAATTAACACAACATAGTAAGATGGAGAAGAGGTAATTAGTGAATATGACGAGGCATTAAGAAGAATAAATGGCAATATGATAACACACACACACACACACACACACACACACACACACACACACACACACACACACACACACACACACACCCTATAAATATACAAGTAACTACACAGGCCCGGTAGGAAAACCTTGATCTTCCTCCACTCAGCTACTAATTCCCTTGAGACAAACCTGTGACTCCGACCCAAGTACTGACATAACTCTCTCTTTGACTCTCCATCCTGTGATTCTCTCTCTCTCTCTCTCTCTCTCTCTCTCTTCTCTCTCTCTCTCTCTTCGCTCTCTCTCTCTCTCTCTCTCTCTCTCTCTCTCCTCTCGTCTCTCCTCTCGCTCTCTCCTCTCTCTCGCTCTCTCTCTCTCTCTCTCTCTCTCTCTCTCTCTCTCTCCTCTCTCTGTCTTCTTCTCCTCCTCTCTACTTCCTTAGTCTCTTCTCCACCCCTCTCCTCTAGCTCCTCACCCTCCTCCCAGTTCTTTAAGTCTTGAGTCGTTGTGTGTTGAGCGTTAAGAAGATGTCGAAGCACGTTCCCTTTAGATCCCTCAACCTTTTCTTTTCCCTTGATCTAACTTATGAATTTATTTAACGTGAAGTATGGACATGGTTACGTTGTTGTACCCTTGTGTATGATATAAGGAAGAGAAAGTTGATTACCGTTGGAATCTTGCACAACCCAGACTGCATTGGTCGTAGATTTAGTAAGATTATTTTTGACTTACATTTTTACGTAGACTAAACATTTTCCTACGAGTGAGGTTTAGTTAATGATCTGGCTCAGCTCGTCTCCTCGTCCTGATCAAAGACTATACATGCATATAGAGTAGATTCCTTGGTCTCTAACTCCTCTTCCTTTAGTGGTTAGTGCTCCGTTTCATTCTCGGAATTGTCTCGTCATAATGCAAGGTTTGTTTAGAGTCCTATTTTGTATTGATGAGGTTGTTCGTGGGTTAATATTTGCTTGAAAGGTCTCCTCGTTGTGACTCATAGTGTATTAAAAGTACCACCTATGCTTAGAGTTTGAGAAGCTTCTCTCTTCCTCTCTCTCTCTTTCTCTCTTCTCTCTCTTCTCTCTTCTCCTCTCTCTCTCTCTCTTCTCTCTCTTCTCTCTCTCTCTCTCTCTCTCTTCCTCTCTCTCTCTCTCTCTCTCTCCTCTCTCTTCTCTCCTCTCTTCTCCTCTCTCTCTCTCTCTCTCTCTCTCTCCTTCCTCTCTCTCTCTCTCTCTCTCTCTCTCTCTCCTCCTCTCTCTCTCTCTCTCTCTCTGCTCTCCCTCTCGCTCTCTCTCTCGCTCTCGCTCTCGCTCTCCTCTCTCTCGCCTCCTCTCTCTCTCTCTCTCTCTCTCCTCTCTCTCTCTCTCTCTCTCTCTCTCTCTCTCTCTCCTCTCTCTCTCTCTCTCTCTCTCTCTCTCTCTCTCTCTCTCTCTCTCTCTCATATGAGCTATAAACACAATTTCCTTTGTTTTCAGACTAACTCATTATCCACTTCAAACTCACACACACGCCCTGTCTTTTATCTCTTGCTGGAACACTGAAGCAGAAGAGCAGCATTTCAACAAGCTTAAATTGAATAAAAACTCCTCTTTATCCAGGTAATCCCTACTTATTAACTCGACGTTTCAAGCGCTGAAGACATTAAAAGCAAAAAAAATAATAAACAAATATAGTCTATTTTTTTTTAACAAGGCAAATATTCCATGTTATCCTAAGGTCTCATGCTTGAAATAATGCCTCTGTTTACCTGATAATATGGTTAACTATGATATTATACAACTGACATTTAGAAGTGTAGTATTCCCTTCTCCTGGCATCAAATATCAGTCCGTAAGCAGCAAGGGGGCAGGAATTTTTGCCTCGTTAAAAAAAATAGACTATAGCTTGTCGTACCTCATGCACCCTTCCCTTCCCGTCCTTTCCTTCCTACTGATAGCAAACACGTACGTACTAAAGGTGCAGTAATGACTTATTTCCTATATTTAGAGCCATGTACTAGACTCCTTTACACTATATACCACAAACGACTTATAGTAGAAAACTCTTCAAAAACAAAAATGTAGGATTGGTGATCATACGCGAGGGTTATTACGTTCGGTTTTTTCCCTAGTTTTTTTTTCATTTTAAATTTTGCAATGGTCGGGTAAACTAAAAAAAAAGAAGATAGCTTAATTTCCCCCCCTCCATTTCTGTGAATCATTTAAGTCAATCATGTCTGGTGGTGTTGCTAGGGCAAGCGTTCGGGTTTTACTCTCTCTCTCTCTCTCTCTCTCTCTCGCTCCTCTCCCTCTCTCTCTCTCTCTCTCTCTCTCTCTCTCTCTCTCTCTCTCTCTCTCTCTCTCTCTCTCTCCTCTCTCTCTCCTCTCTCTCTCTCTCTCTCTCTCTCTCTCTCTCTCTCTCTCTCTCTCTCTCTCTCTCTCGTTATGACAGTAGTGGTGATGGGAGTAGTGACGCGCTGCCGACCTTTGTAATTCTTCGTAGTAATCAAAAGGGAGGAAGAAAGGAGTGGTCAACGTGGCTCCTGATGCCTTTCTTATATATACTTTGCCTTGCTCACTGTTATTATTAATCACATTTAGTACATGCAAAGTCTTTTCCCATATTATTCTACTCCTCTTTCCTCCTCATTCTTCCTGTTCTTTGTTTGGTTCAATTCTCCATATTGCGCTTCACAATATATTATAATGATGCTTCCAGTTTATTCAAGAACCATATCGTAACATTTGAGCAAAGTGGGTACAAAATTCGTATCCTTTTCCTCTACCTCCTCCTTATCCTCTTCCTCTTACTCCTTCTCTCTACTCAAGACACTAAGAAAAATCAAGCGACTTGCAATAATATCAAAACTTCAGGAATGCAACGACGAAAAGGCGAAAAGCAACATGACAGCTAGAAAGAGGCCGATGTCATAGTTTCTTTTTTCTTTGTCTATCCTTGACTTCGGTGTCTTGTTTCGCGTTTTTCCCCTTCGCGTTATGTCACTCCGCGCGTCCGTCACAGTGCATGACTCGAGCCACTAGTGAAGAAGAGCCCAGTCAGCTTTTCTCGCCTTGTACGATGCCATCCCTTAACCTCTTGAGACCCAGATCTTTCATTTGCTATATGAAATCGTCTGTTGTTAGCCATAAAATTACAAAAAGTCACTAAATATACCAAATGGGCTAGTGGACAAGGCTATTAAACAGGTCATATCTATAAAATATTGCTTACATTAATTAAAATAGTCTAATGGTACACAAATTACAATGGAAATTACGTTCTGGGCCTCAAGGGGTTAAAGATACAAAAAAGAAAAATTAAAGAAACAAATACCAAAGGCAGCACAGGATCTCTCTCTCTCTCTCTCGCTCTCGCTCTCGCTCTCGCTCTCGCTCTCGCTCTCGCTCTCGCTCTCGCTCTCTCTCTCTCTCTCTCTCTCTCTCTCTCTCTCTCTCTCTCTCTCTCTCTCTCTCTCTCTCTCTCTCTCTCTCTCTCTCTCTCTCTCTCTCTCTCTCTCTCTCTCTCTCTCACACATAGACACGCGTGGTGGTTTCATTTTTTGGTGTAATGTTGCAGTGTGAATATTTTTTTCTCTACCTAATTTCGTATTGGTTTTTATATCTGCATTTCCATTACATTTTTTATGCGATTTTATACTTGTGTGGTATGGGTTTTTTTTCTTTATTTTCGGTTTTGACATATTTTGTTTTTTACATGTCATGATTGCAAGGTTGTGTTTTGCGTGTTTTTTTTTCTTTTTTACGTTGTATGTGTGTGTGTGTGTGTGTGTGTGTGTGTGTGTGTGTGTGTGTGTGTGTGTGTGTGTGTGTGTGTGTGTGTGTGGTGTGTGTGTGTGTGTGTGTGTGTGATAGCAAAAGCAAATTTAGAGATACTAGACACTTATTATTTTTCTAATATCATCAAAAAAATAGAAAATCGTGGTGTTACTTATTTGCTATGTTCCAAAAGTCATGCTGTTTTTTATTATTTTTAAAGGTTTATGTTATTTTATTCTTTATTTTTCTCCTCCTCCTCCTCCTCCTCCTCCTCCTCCTCCTCCTCCTCTTCCTTTTCCTCTTCCTCTTCCTCTTCCTCTTCCTCTTCCTCTTCCTCTCCTCGGAGGAGGAGGAGGAGGAGGAGCCTTGTGACGGGCTGTGGTTCAGTAAGGGCCCTGTCAGTTAGTGACCACCATCGGGATTTATATACCAGGGGTCACTGCTGCAGGGGGCATTGAAGTGCACGGCGTCCTACTTGAAAAGTGCACTATCACAGTGGATTGAAACGGAGCTGGGGCCTGATTGACTGCTGCCTCCCAAGAAAGCGCCAGGCAAGGCTGCCGCACCACCCCTGAACTTCCACACTGAGCCTACACCAACACTACATTAGACCTCATAACACACACAAATAGCCCCGAGTTAACGGTTACCACTACTACTCTCGACCTGTGACGGGCTGTGGTTCAGTTAGGGTCCTGACAGTTAGTGACCACCATCGGGATTTAAGGTACCAGGGGTCACTGCTGCAGGAGGCATTGAAGTGTACGGCGTCCTACATGGAAAGTACACAATCCGCAGTGGATTGAATGGAGCTGGGGCCTGATTGACTGCTGCCTCCCAAGAAAGCGCCAGGCAAGGCTGCCGCACCACCCTTTGAACCTCCACACTGTGTTCACACCATTACAAAACACACATAACATGACCTATCTATCAAGCACTAAACCTACCCCCACAAACTAGTAGTAGTTAGCCATAGATTACAGCTTTCAACTTTCCTCACAAATTCCATGCAGTTTTTCTATACTGCATGGTATCACTTCTTTTCCGGCCAGCTTCGGCTGGAGGGATGGGTGGGTGGGGAGGAGCCTTCTACTTCCTATCCTTTCTCTCTTATTATCTAGTTAGTGTAGTATAGTTAAAGCAAACAGTCTTGTAAGGACCTATCGGTCTGTTGCTGTTTGTGTTTCCTTTGTATTCCTTTGTATTCCTCCTCTTCCTCCTCCCCCACGCCCTCAGAGACCATCTTTCTTCCTTCTTAAAAGCATCCCTTGTTCCCTAGAAGGAGTCGTGGCTTTACACATTGTCGTTAGTCTCGCCCTGTTCTGCCCCGCCTAGTTAAGGAACGCGCCTTGAGAGCCTCGCGCGGTCCAGACAGGAAGGAGACGTGTTCAGAAAGCGTCTTGTGTGTTTTAGTTGTGAGTGTCTCGGAATTAAGGAGAGAAAAGGTTGCGTCAGAGCTTCATATTCATCAGAAAAAAATAGTAAGAATAATTTATAATATATCTCAGTTATTTGAAGGTATATCAAAACGATAATTTGAGATGAATACAGTTTATCTATTGAAAGAGAAAAAGCGTAATATGGAACTCGATCTTATACGATATATTGAAAGATAAAATGTGTAATATGGAACTCAAGAACTCATCCTTCAGAAATAAAAAAATAGAAAAAGATCGATAAAGTTTTGAAGCTTTACGTATTGATTTTGGTACTCGCGAGGGAGGTCTGTCCGTGGTGTGTTGTCCTCGACGCTACACCGATGACTGGCTTGAGTTCCGTCGCCACGCCGTCTTAGCAGGATCGGCCGAGCTGGGAGGCAGGTAGGGAAGTAGGTAAGGAGGAAGGTAGGGAAGGAGGAAGGGAGGAAGGAAAGAAGTGAGGGAGGTAGGTAGGTAGGAAGGGAGGGAGGGAGGATGGGAAGGAGGAAGGGAGGTAGGGAGGAAAGAAGGAAGGGAGGGAGGGAGGTAGGGAAGGATGATGAAGGGAGGTAGGGAGGAAGGGAGGTAGGGAAGGATGATGAAGGGAGGTAGGGAGGAAAGAAGGAAGGGAGGTAAAAAAGAAGGAAGTGAGGGAGGGACAGCTATCAAGGGACACCAGTGGATCCAGCTAAGAGCAAGATTTCCCTCGTGTAAGCGATATAAATAATGCATATATGAATGCCACCAAATATTTATATATGTACTTACATGTGTACGAGTATATAATGTATGTTTGTGTACACAGGCGCAAATCAGGAAAGAACTACAGAAGATAAGGAGAAAGGTACCTTGAATTGCAGTAAGCAGGAAAGATAGAAGACAAGCGTGAGTGTAAATGAGAGAAGGAGAAGACGAAGAGTAAAGAAGATGGAAGCAAGAAGGCGGAGAGGACCAGAGACAGAGGTGAGGAGAGAGAGGGAGAGGAGACATGTAAAGAGCACTCACACTCTCCCCGTGCAATATATATCTCCTTCAGCCTCACCTCCGCCCACAACCACGCCCATTGCGCCCACAGGTAGTCACTCCAGCTCGGTGACCTTCCTGAGACGCCTTGATAATCCCCAGACAAACAACTGGAGAGTAAAGATAAAAGATATATTTGGCCTAAGAATAACTGCTGAAATTAAAGTTTATGAATCTGATATCTGTTTTTTTTTTTATGAATTTGAGTTACGTATATGTTGTATCTATTTTAGTTAGATTTATTGTATCTGATTTCATGTGGGGGTTTTTTTCTTTCTCTTTCTTTCATTCTCTCTCTCTTTTTTTTGCTGCAGTTTAGTGCATGATCGAAGGAAGATATGTATAGGATGATAATTATTGAAGGAAATTTGTTTTTACATAATTGACGTTGCCCTTCAATTAGGCCTCTCGACCGACTCCCCCATTCCCCCCTTTGTCCCAAATGTCAATATGCAGTGACCTCATCCTCGCCCACGATTTTCTACCTTTGTCTCTCTGGGTTGTCTAGATCTATGTACTCTCTCTCTCTCTCTCTCTCTCTCTCTCTCTCTCTCTCTCTCTCTCTCTCTCTCTCTCTCTCTCTCTCTCTCTCTCTCTCTCTCTCTCTCTCTCTCTCGCTCTCGCTCTCGCTCTCGCTCTCATTCTCTAGTTCTCTGCCCAAAAAAACTAAATAAAAACAACAACAAAATCAAACCCACCAACTCACGTCTCATTTCACTGTTTCTTTTTCCACAGATAATATTGCCACCACGTGAACCCCGAGAGACCAAGAGCAACACCTCACCTCACCTCACCACCTTCCCACCTGTGTATCGATCACCCTCCACCCTCCTCCGGGCCGCAGGTGAGCCACAAATACCACACATAATGGGGGACACACCTGAC
The DNA here is from genome assembly GCA_016584305.1 of Chionoecetes opilio. Classification (NCBI taxonomy): domain Eukaryota; kingdom Metazoa; phylum Arthropoda; class Malacostraca; order Decapoda; family Majidae; genus Chionoecetes; species Chionoecetes opilio. Next base: position 116,948 of record JACEEZ010014564.1, on the reverse strand, counting down.
TCACCCGAAACAGCCTGTGTGACGCAGTCGAGGGCTGACGCAAAAGAGAAGAGGCAGAATGGAAGTTTAAATGTCAGTGATGTAAGTTCAGTCTGGGAAGAGAGGAGAAATGAGCTGTAGATGTTAAGTTCAGCCTGGAAAGAGAGAGAAAATGAGCTGTAGATGTTAAGTTCAGTCTGGGAAGAGAGGAGAAATGAGCTGTAGATGTTAAGTTCAGCCTGGAAAGAGAGGAGAAATGAGCTGTAGATGTTAAGTTCAGCCTGGAAAGAGAGGAGAAAGGAGCTGTAGATGTTAAGTTCAGCCTGGAAAGAGAGGAGAAATGAGCTGTAGATGTTAAGTTCAGCCTGGAAAGAGAGGAGAAATGAGCTGTAGATGTTAAGTTCAGCCTGGAAAGAGAGGAGAAATGAGATGTAGATGTTAAGTTCAGTCTGGGAAGAGAGGAGAAAGGAGCTGTAGATGTTAAGTTCAGTCTGGGAAGAGAGGAGAAAGGAGCTGTAGATGTTAAGTTCAGTCTGGGAAGAGGAGAAAGGAGCTGTAGATGTTAGTTCAGTCTGGGAAGAGAGGAGAAATGAGCTGTAGATGTTAAGTTCAGTCTGGGAAGAGAGGAAAGGAGCTGTAGTATGTTAAGTTCAGTCTGGGAAGAGAGGAGAAAGGAGCTGTAGATGTTAAGTTCAGTCTGGGAAGAGAGGAGAAATGAGCTGTAGATGTTAAGTTCAGTCTGGGAAGAGAGGAGAAAGGAGCTGTAGATGTTAAGTTCAGTCTGGGAAGAGAGGAGAAAGGAGCTGTAGATGTTAAGTTCAGTCTGGGAAGAGAGGAGAAATGAGCTGTAGATGTTAAGTTCAGTCTGGGAAGAGAGGAGAAAGGAGCTGTAGATGTTAAGTTCAGCCTGGAAAGAGAGGAGAAAGAAGCTGTAGATGTTAAGTTCAGTCTGGGAAGAGAGGAGAAATGAGCTGTAGATGTTAAGTTCAGTCTGGGAAAGAGGGGGAAAGGAGCTGTAGATGTTAAGTTCAGTCTGGAAGAGAGGAGAAAGGAGCTGTAGATGTTAAGTTCAGTTTGGGAAGAGAGGAGAAAGGAGCTGTAGATGTTAAGTTCCGTCTGGGAAGAGAGGAGAAAGGAGCTGTAGATGTTAAGTTCAGTCTGGGAAGAGAGGAGAAAGGAGCTGTAGATGTTAAGTTCAGTCTGGGAAGAGAGGAGAAAGGAGCTGTAGATGTTAAGTTCAGTCTGGGAAGAGAGGAGAAAGGAGCTGTAGATGTTAAGTTTAGCTTGGAAAGAGAGGAGAAATGAGCTGTAGGTGTTAAGTTCAGCCTGGAAAGAGAGGAGGGAGATGTAGTGATGGAATGGTATAAGACTTTCCAGGAGTGTTTTAACCATGATGGGAATGGGTTTAAGTGGTGATTGGGTTGTTATATAGTTGTGTGGATGGTTCTAAGTGATAGGACGTAGTGATTGGTTAGATGCGTGAAGATAAAGAAGTGAATGAGGATGGGTTTGATAATATAACTGTATCGCCCGACTGATCATTTTGACGTATGAACCAGTTTTTTTGGGGTGTTTTTTCAAGTTTATATTTTTATTTGTACTATTTTTCTCTCACTGCTGCGGTTATTAGTTTTCTCACCAACACAGCTTCTCTTTTTTCTTTTCTTTTTCTTTTTACTTTATTGGAAAGTTTTGAAAGCCTCTGTAAATGTCAGTATATTTCGACACACACACACAAAAAAAAAATGCTACCGCCAATCTCTCTCGCTACAATCTTCCTTCACTTAATCTAAAAGACTTCGGAAAACACAAAGAAACGAGAAAATGGAAGAAAAACTGAAGAAAAGGGAATGCCAGTTAGGTGCTATTTTAGGAGCAGAACTATTACTGGAGGAGCGGCAGTGTCCATTAAGCAATAGAACTTTTATCATAGTTACCCTTTGATGGACCTCCGAGTCCTCGTTTATTAGTCTTCTTCTGTACACGTGTCTTCCTCCTCTTCCTCTTCTTTTTCCTCCTCCTCCTCCTCCTCCTCCTCCTCCTCCTCCTCCTCCTCCTCCTCCTCCTCCTCCTCCTCCTCTTCTTCTTCCTCCTGCTCCTCTTCTTCTTCTTCTTCCTCCTCCTCCTCCTCCTCCTCCTCCTCCTCCTCCTCCTCCTCCTCCTCCTCCTCCTCCTCCTCCTCCTCCTCCTCCTCAGCAGACACCCTAGTTATATATAGATCGGCACCTTTCCTCGTATTTGTTCTTTGTATGTATTCCTATGTAATTTAATCTTCATACTCCTCTCTCATATTTATCTTTCTCACATTTCTTCGCTCTTTCTCTTAGTCTTCTTCGTTTCCTCCTCCTCCTTCTCCTCCTCCAGATTTTCCTTTTTTCTTCCTTTTTCCTTTTTCAGCTTTCTGTCCTCACCACCACCACCACCATCGCCATCTCTTTCTCTTCTTCGTCCTTAATGCTTCTTATTTGTTCCTTTGTATTACTGGTTTCCTTTGATAAGCGCTGTGTGTTGTGCGTTAACCATGTCTTCATCCTTCTCTCATCTTTCTTTTTTGGGTCGAGAACTACACTCTCAGAAATGGGGGGTATATTAAGGGTAGAATTGTTACATCGCACCATCACTACCCTTTTTATACCCTATGTCCAGGCTGGAGGGTAGATGCTGCTGATTATACCCTTCATCTACCCTTTATCTACCCTTTTTAGACGAGAGGGTTGAGAAAGGGTACATTTGGGGTTTGAAAAGGGTATATTTAGGGTTGCAAAAGGGTATATTTGTAAGGGTAGCAGTATTTCATCACTATAAACACCCTTTTTCTACCCTTTTCCTACCCTTTTTTTCTAAGAGTGTACGTATGTTTAGTCACCTGTTGAATGCGTTGTTTATATTTTTTTTCTTATTATTTTTTAATCAGTGGCAGTGAATTTTTTTTATAGAATTGGCATAACTCCATGTTGACTGAAAACTTGTTGTTGTGGTTTTACTGAGCGTGTCATGTTGTGTTTTTTTCTCGTTTTTTCGTACTTATATTTTTCAACTTCTATTTGTTTTCCTTTTGTGTTTATTTCCAACCCAGATCATTGCTTTAGTTACCGTAAAAAAATATCAAATTGAAACTTTCTTTACCACCGTTACTTTATATCACACCATTTTTTCTTCTTCTTTTAACCAACGTGTATCTTGTTGACAATTAAAGTGCTTCTTAATCACACACCTATTTCCTCACCTGTTACCCCTTCGTCTGTATAAGAGTCTCCCCTTTAATCATACATTCGGTTCCCTCTATTTGACCACGCCCATCTTACGCCCATCTCTTCCTGTGTATGACAAACCATTTTTCTCTTCTGACTCTTCCCATCCTTGTTCATAGATCGTGTTCTGAGTGAGATTCCTCTTTTCCTCTTCCTCCTCATCTTATCACAGCTCCTCCTCCTCCTCATCTTATCATAGCTCCTCTTCCTCCTCATCTTATCACAGCTCCTCTTCCTCCTCATCTTATCACAGTTCCTCTTCCTCCTCATCTTATCACAGCTCCTCCTCCTCCTCATCTTATCATAGCTCCTCTTCCTCCTCATCTTATCACAGCTACTCTTCCTCCTCATCTTATCACAGCTCCTCTTCCTCCTCATCTTATCACAGCTCCTCTTCCTCCTCATCTTATCACAGCTCCTCTTCCTCCTCATCTTATCATAGCTCCTCTTCCTCCTCATCTTATCACAGCTCCTCTTCCTCCTCATCTTATCACAGTTCCTCTTCCTCCTCATTTTATCATAGCTCCTCTTCCTCCTCATCTTATCACAGCTCCTCCTCCTCCTCATCTTATCATAGCTCCTCTTCCTCCTCATCTTATCACAGCTCCTCCTCTTCCTCCTCCTTCCCTAATACTGTACCTATCTGATCTTACCTTCACTAAATACTACCTGTGATCCATTGCTTTCACCTTCCATCCTCGTGTCAAATTTATCACAAGCATTATACGGCTGGTTATTCGAGACCATATCTCTCTCTCTCCATATCATGCTTCTCTCTCTCTCTCTCTCTCTCTCTCTCTCTCTCTCTCTCTCTCTCTCTCTCTCTCTCTCTCTCTCTCTCTCTCTCTCTCTCTCTCTCTCTCTCTCTCTCTCTCTCTCTCTCTCTCTCTCTCTCTCTCTCTCTCTCTCTCCTCTCCTCCTTCTCTCTCTCTCTCTCCTCTCTCTCTCTCTCTCTCTCTCTCTCTCTCTCTCTCTCTCTCTCTCTCTCTCTCTCTCTTCTCTCCTCTCTCCTCTCTCTCTCTCTCTCTCTCTCTCTCCTCTCTCTCTCTCTCTCTCCTCTGTCCCTCCTATCCCCCCTCCCTCCTATCCCTCCTTCCCTCCTATCCCTCTCATCCCTATCCCTCTCTATCTCCCTCTCTCCCTCCCTCCTATCCCTCCCTCTCTTCATCTCTCCCTCCCTCTGTCCCTCCTATCCCCCTCCCTCCTATCCCTCTCATCCCTCCCCTCTCTCCCTCTCTCCCTCTCTCCCCCTCTCCCTCCTATCTTCGTGGTCTTGCAGGTTTGCATCTAGCCAATTAGCGAGTCCGTGGTGGTCAAGTTTGTGTCAGATTAATTTCCTCTCGGGGGCGTCAGGTCAGGGGAGGTGAGGGGAGAGGCAAAGCAAGGTCAAATGTTCACCTGTACAACCTTCTATTTACTTATTATTTTCCACCTGCTTTTCATTTCATAACTGCTCCAATTTCTTTTATTTTTTCAAGGTTTTTCATTTTAGTTCCAAATTCTACTTTATTTTCTGTTATTTTTTCAAGTTTTTCATTTTAGTTCATAATTTTACTTCATTTTCTGTTATTTTTTCAAGGTTTTTCATTTTCGTTCATAATTCTTCTTCATTTTCTGTTATTTTTTCGAGATTTTTCATTTTCGTTCATAATTCTACTTCAGTTTCTGTTATTTTTTCAAGATTTTTCATTTTCGTTCATAATTCTACTTCAGTTTCTGTTATTTTTTCAAGATTTTTCATTTTCGTTCATAATTCTACTTCAGTTTCTGTTATTTTTTCAAGGTTTTTCATATTAGTTCATAATTTACTTCATTTTCGAGTATTTGTTCAAGGTTTTGTATGTAAGGTAAGGGAAGGAATGGTCTGTTTGGGGACTATGAATTTCTCCCCATAACTCTATTTTTTGTTCCAGGGTTTAGTATGTAAGGGAATGGTCTGGATAGAAGCTGTATGAATCTCTCTCTCTCTCTCTCTCTCTCTCTCTCTCTCTCTCTCTCTCTCTCTCTCTCTCTCTCTCTCTCTCTCTCTCTCTCTCTCTCTCTCTCTCTCTCTCTCTCTCTCTCTCTCTCAATTCGTCCTCCTGTAATTTGATAGCAGTAGTGCGTAGTAAAGAAGATATCCTCGTTATGCGCCGGCGGGTCTCCTGGCATCTGTTCTTCCTAGGTCACTCTTCTTCTCCTCTTTCTCCTCTTTCTTCTCCTCCTCCCCTTCCTCCTCCTCCTCCCCTTCCTCCTCCTCCTCCTCCTCCTCCTCCTCCTCCTCCTCCTTCTTCTCCTCTTCCTTCTCCTCCTCCTCTTCTTCCTCCTCCTCTGCAACGTAGTCCTAAAAAGTGGTAACGTAAGACAGTATTGTTAAAACTGTAAAACTGTCCCGCTTGTAACCTCCACCGAGAGAGAGAGAGAGAGAGAGAGAGAGAGAGAGAGAGAGAGAGAGAGAGAGAGAGAGAGAGAGAGAGAGAGAGAGAGAGAGAGAGAGAGAGATTCAGATTCAGATTCAGATTCAGATTCAGATTCAGATTCTTTTATTCCACCAATGGTGGTTATTAAGCACATCATTACATCTTTACAGATATGAATAGATACAAAAAACATAATAAAAATTACTGATAATGTAATGCAAACTAATTAAGAATAAAATATAATAATTATCAAGTAAAACTAAATAAAACTACTACACTTAGAACAACGTATTGTGTATGCACACTCGTCAAAAAGCTAAAAAATATATATAAAAGACAGTGACGTAAAAGAATAAAATCGTACCAGCGCATCAAAGCAATAAAAATAAAAATAAACTTGCAACAATTCAGTAAAATGAGAGTAGGCCATATAAGATGATAAAACTAAACATTATTTGCTAAAAAGGAGTTTTTGAGTGCAACCTTGAAGGAACTCAGAGATATAGCTTGCGTGACAGCGGTTGGGAGTTCATTCCACAGCTTGGCACCCAGTACGGCAAGGCGCCGCTCACCACTATAGGTCCTGGAGCGCGGCACATACAGCTTGTTATTCTGTCTGGTAACATTGTTTGTGACGTCATGTACAGTATTAAAAGTACCAGTAAAAAGCCAGTCTGGATAAAATTCTCTTAAAGTAATCGTCCAGACCATTTCATCATTCCTGATTTAATGCAATCAAAGTATAGCCATTAACGAGCATATCAACAATACGTCGTCACTTTTTGTATCCAGTCAGCCGTTTTTAAATAATCCGCAATCAAAATCTGCAAATTCCCCGAGTTTTCAAAACGCTCTCAAGGTTTGCAGACGCTCAGGCTCAGGCTCGGTGACGTAGCATTAGGGAGGCTCATCTTCCCGCGCTGATCAGAGAGACACGTAAACAGAGATAAATACAGGGTGTAACACGAGTTTATGCAAATGTTGATACAGGAGATAGACCGAATTATTCTAAGAACAAAATGCTCTATACCCATATGCTTTCTGAAGCTTCCTTTACGTGACATGGAGTGAGAAAGAATTACCGCGGCCGTCATGTAACTCACGGCTAGCGGGAGGCAGGAGGTATGTATGAGATGTGCACTCGCGCGTATGTCCCCCGGTGAAATTATGAATTATTTAATCATAATTTCTACTAGTTATGGACAATTACAGTATCTTATAAGTTTTAACTACACAATCGATATTAATAAACGGCTGTTATTTACCAAATAAGCAGTACATGAGAACAGCAGGGCTGTCATAAGCAATAATGTCAAGGG
>JACEEZ010014564.1:97500-102500 GCA_016584305.1 Chionoecetes opilio | reverse complement strand
CTTCTATCGCTTCCCCCTTCCTCCCCTCAACCTCTTAATCCAGTCCCCAGGTCAGTGACCTTAGTTGCCCCAGTGTCAGTATATTTTTTTACATGCTAACTGGGCGACCAAAATGTCTCCCAGTGATAAAAAACTGTCGCCCAGTAAGGACATTTTTAAGCTACTGGGCGACAAGATATTTATTCATAAAACCATTCCTGGATGCAATGGCTCATCATGTGTCTGTGTGTGCAAAATTCGGAAGTACATTCTTATTACTGCATAAAAAATATAATCTTTATTTATATCTATTTCTTCAATTGCTTATATCATCTTGTGGAGCCATCTATAACCCGTCGATTGCTTGCGTAGTGAAATGTTGTTGGTGTCACTGGAAGATTCATAAACACAGCATGGATGTCGCCCAGTAAGATTTGCTTAAAAAATGCTCTGCCCAGTGTTATATTATTTACCTTCTGTTTGGTTCCTCTGGTTCCTCGCTCTTCCCTTACTATGTTGATCAGGCTTCGATAGTCTTCACCATTTCATTCTTTGACTTCAATGTGAGTGCTGCGATGGGTTTTCTTGGCCGAGGTATTGGTTAGAGTTCAAGCCACATCAAAAAGTGTGTATAGGAAAGAGATAGTTTTGTAGGAAAGGTAGTGAGATATATTATATAGATGGGGAGAGGAGATAAACGATACAAAGAAGAGATACGAACTAACGAAGATGAGCAGCACTGAAGAAAAAATAAGGTGGAAAAATGTTAATCATGTATAAAAAAAAAATTAAATAAGGACCATTTAGTAACCCCCAAGAAAGAAAAGTCGTTTTTTTCTTTTCTTACATCTCAAAGGACTGGTCAAGGGCATAATAAAAGTAACACAAAAAATCGTTAGTTGGCAGTCCCTATAAAGAAGACCGTAAGAGATTGCAGGAAGGGGGGTGTTTAAGCCTATTTAGTTTTGGAAAAAATGGTATGCGTGGTAGTTGTAAGTGGCAGTAGAGGGAAGCAGAAGAGCTGTGTGTGTGTGTGTGTGTGTGTGTGGGTGAGTGTGTGGGTGGGTGTGTGTGGGAGTGTGTGGGTGTGGGTGGGTGTGTGTGTGTGAGTGTTTGGGTGTGTGTGTGTGGGTGAGTGTGTGGGTGGGTGTGTGTGGGAGTGTTTGGGTGTGTGTGGGTGTGGGTGTGTGTGTGTTGTGGGTGTGGGTGTTTGGGTGTGTGTGTGTGAGTGTTGTGTGGGTGAGTGTGTGTGTGTCTTGGTGTGGGGTGTGGTGTGTGTGTGTGTGTGTGTGTGTGTGTGTGAGTGTTGTGTGTGTGTGTGGGTGTTTGGGTGTGGGTGTTTTGTGGGAGTGTTTGTGGGTGGGTGTGTGGGTGTGTGGGTGTGTGTGTGTGTGGGTAGAAGGATGAGTCAGGAAAGTCAAGTGTTGTTTTTACAAGTCCAGTTCAGATCTCGCCGTCAATTGGAAAAAAAAAAGAACTAGGGGAGGGGGGGGCATTCAGTAGAGCGCATACCTCCGCCCGAATATTTAATCAAATATACGTATATATATATATATATATATATATATATATATATATATATATATATATATATGCACTCAGTATGAGCGCATACCTCCGGCCGAATATTTCATCAATTGGTTGGCATGGCAACAGTTGTCAATAGATTTCATCCAAAATTAACAGTTCTTCCTTATACCAAATAGACTTTGTATACCGAGTTTGGTCCAATTCTATTCGTAACTTTTCGAGAAATCCTGTACACTAACAGACAGACAGACAGACAGACAGATCGGGGTGAAAACATAACCCCTCCAACTCCGTTGGCGGAGGTAAAAAACGGGACTTGGAAGCAGATTAAAAGTGACTCGAACTTCGCCTCTCACTTGGTTAGTGGCTTCGTATTTTTATTCTCTCTCTCTCTCTCTCTCTCTCTCTCTCTCTCTCTCTTCTCTCTCTCTCTCTCTCTCTCTCTCTCTCTCTCTCTCTCTCCTCTCTCTCTCTCTCTCTCTCTCTTCTCTCTCTCTTCTCTCTCTCTCTCTCTCTCTCTCTCTCCTCTCCTCTCTCTCTCTCTCTCTCTCTCTCTCTCTCTCTCTCTCTCTCTCTCTCTCTCTTCTCTCTCTCTCTCTCTCCCAAACAACTACGTAAGTAACTTGTCCCTTTGCCTTTTTTAGCCTTTGTTCTCCCCAGCCATTCTTTTTCCAACCCTCCTTCCTCCCCTCCCTCCCTTCACCCTTTTAGTGGTCTGTGCAGCACCTCCACCACTTGATAAATCGTCCAGTTGGGAGGGAGCACTGACCCCCCTCCCCCCTCCCCTACCCTGAAGTCGGACCCTCAAACTTTTATTATTCGGCCACAATTAATTTTCTCTCTCTCTCTCTCTCTTCTCTCTCTCTCTCTCTCTCTCTCCTCTCTCTCTCTCTCTCTCTCTCTCTCTCTCTCGCTTCTCTCCTCTCTCGCTCTCTCCTCTCTCTCTCTCTCTCTCTCTCTCTCTCTCTCTCTCTCTCTCGCTCTCGCTCTCGCTCTCGCTCTCGCTCTCGCTCTCTCTCCTGTCCAGTTTTTGGGGTCATAAACATGATGAATAATTCAATTTCACCTTACGTAGTTCATTTCACTTTAAGGGTCGTAATAAAAGTATATTGGGTGGCTGGCGTGAAGGGAGGATGGGCGTGCGGGCGTGCGTGGGGAGGGCGTGGGGGGAGAAGGATGGGCGTGTAACAAGAACCACGTAGTCCAAGGTAATGTTGTGCATTAAATCTGTGAATGTATGTTGGGCAATTTGACTTAACACTAAAAAGATGTATATTTAGTAAAGTGAAAAAATCTCGTTCGACGCTGCATTTCATGGGTTTTTGCTCGGTTTTTAGTGCATTATTTACTTTTTTCTGGTTCATTAGTCAACATAAGTACCTACACACTCACAGGGCAATAATGAGAGTTTTTTGTTTACCCCTCGTAGCTTAATGTTTAGCTCGAGGGAGTTTTCATCTCAACCGAACAAAACTTCAGGTAACAAGGAAGAAAAAAAACATGCAGGGAGGCCAGTGAGTTAAGCCATTCATCTGGGGTTACTTGGGGTGGGGCAGAGGGTAAGGGGAAGAGTAAGGGGAAGGGAAGGACACAGAAGGGTTGAGAGAGAGAGAGAGAGAGAGAGAGAGAGAGAGAGAGAGAGGAGAGAGAGAGAGAGAGAGAGAGAGAGAGAGAGAGAGAGAGATGAAGGTGGGAGACGTGGAAGGAAATGGGGTTGAAAAATGTTGAAAAAGGGGTGAGGAAAGGAAAGGGAAGGGAAGGGAAGGGAAGGGAAGGAAGGGAAGGGAAGGGAAGGGAAGGGAAGGGAGAGGGAGCAGATTAGGGTAAAAGTTAAAGGTCGAAGGAAAAGTAAAAATCACTTCTCATAGTTTTTTTTACTCTTTTCTCTCAGTACGTGAAGAAATGATTATGGCAGGAGAGGGAGTAGTTGAAAGTGAAAGAAGAAAAAGGGTATTCCAGAACAGAGTCAATTTTTAGGATTACTAAGTGGTGGTGATTGCAGTGGTGAAAATTCTTGCAGCAGAGGTGTTGAAACTAGTTGGGAATAGTGACGCTGGTGGTGGTGGTGGTGTTGGTGATGGTAACAGTGGTGTGAATGAGTGTGTGTTGGAGAGAGAGAGAGAGAGAGAGTGGCTTGCGTGGTGGTGGTGGTGGCAGTGGCAGTGGTGGTGGTGGTGGTGGTGGTGTTGGTGGTAGTGGTGGTTATTGTAGCTGAGTGTGGTTGTTGGTGAAGGAAATGAATGGTAGGCGGGTGGTGGTGGTGTGGTGGTGGTGGTGGTGGTGAGAGTGAGGGTAACACAGATGGTGGTGATGGTGGAGGAGGTGGTGTTGTCGACCTGAGGGTGAATAGTGGTGGTGGTGGTGATGGGTATGGCGTCATTAAGTATAATTATGGCACTTAGAGAGAGAGAGAGAGAGAGAGAGAGAGAGAGAGAGAGAGAGAGAGAGAGAGAGAGAGAGAGAGAGAGAGAGAGAGAGAGAGAGAGAGAGAGAGAGAGGGAGAGAAAATAGCTCAATAGGGATACAGAGAAAGGTAGAAGGATGACTTAAAGAAGAAAAAAGAAACACTGAAAGAAGAGACGACGTGAAAAGAATGATTAATAAGGTAAAGTCAAGATCAAGATTAATAATGACTAAGAATACCTGCACTTAAATCTTCCAAGAGCTACCCAATGAAGGCCTTTGGCTCCTTTTCCCTTTGCCTCAACCTCAGATTAGGGGAGAAGTCTTTCCCTCCCTAGAAACAAGAGGTTGGAGGATGCAGGAGGAAGAGGAAGAGGAGAACAAAGAGAAGTCTTTCCCTCCCTAGAAACAAGAGGTTGGAGGATGCAGGAGGAAGAGGAAGAGGAGAACAAAGAGAAGTCTTTCCCTCCCTAGAAACAAGAGGTTGGAGGATGCAGGAGGAGAGAGGAGAGGAGAGAGAAGAGGAGTTTTCTCTAGAAACAAGAGGTTGGAGGATGCAGGAGGAGGAGGAGGAGGAGGAGAGAGGAAGGGAGGAGGAGGAGGAGGAGGAGGAGGAGGAGGAGGAGGAGGAGGAGGAGGAGGAGGAGGAGGAGGAGGAGGAGGAGGAGGGAAGTCTCAAGATGCATTAAAGTCAAACTCTCCGTGACGCTGGTATCCCCGACAGCTGGCTCTTGCAACCAGCTGCTGCTCCCCTTCTCGTGCCGCAGCCGCTGCTTGATAAACTGCAACATAACCCTCAGACGCTTATGAAGGAGCGCCAGATTTTGTATGACCAGATTACCTCCACTACACCAATCCCCCCCTCTTCCCTTCTCTCTCCTTCCTCTCCTCTCTCTCTCCTCCCCTCTTCCCTTCTCTCTCCTTCCTCTCCTCTCCTCTTCTCTCCTCTCCTCTCCTCTCTCCCTCTCTCTCCTTCCTCTTCCCCTCTCTCTACCTCTCTCCCTCCCTCTCTCCTCTCCCTCCTTCCCCTTCCCTCTCTCTCTCCTCTCGTCCTTTCCTCACGCTATAAGGTGTTTTTTCTGTGTTAT
>JACEEZ010014564.1:0-87500 GCA_016584305.1 Chionoecetes opilio | reverse complement strand
GGGTCTGGCGGCTTATTTTCCCCGCGAGTGCATGGAGTGTGGCTTCTCTGTCTGGCGGGTCGTTGAGGTCTTGTTGATAAAGAGATCCTCGTCCCATAAAAGCAGCAAATTTCTCCCCTTGATAAGTTTGTATTGATTCACTGAGGAAGCCTTGAATAACCTCCACTTTCAATAGCAAGTAATCTGTCCTCGCATATTCCCAATCAGTTTGTAATACCGAGAGTTATGATAAACCTTCCTTCGTGTATACGCGCGTTCCAGCTTTATTTTTCTTTCCCTCTGACGTCTTTGTATTCCTACTACTACTCTTGTCTGTATTTCTCATCCCTCCACTTACAGGCAGAGTCTATAAAAGGCGTAATTCTTCCTTTTCCTCCGTCCTTAACCCCTTCACGCCCAAATCTTTCCTTTGCTGTAAAATACTGTATGTTTTTTAGCCATAAAATTACGAAAGCTAACTTAATATATCAAATTAGTTAGTGGACAAGAATACTAAACAGGTCACATCTATAAAATATTGCTTATATTCACAAAAAATCGTCTTATGGTAGCCAAATTACAATGGAAATTACGTTCTGGGTCTCAAGGGGTTAACTAAATCACGCGTGCATAGTTACTCTTAACGATGTATACAGGTCTTATACACGTCCTTCCCGGCCAGGATACGCAGCAATAACAACGCAGGTCATGGTAGTTCAAAGCCACCAATCACCAATGACTCTCAGGTTGTCCAGGACCAAGTTTAGCAATCAGGGTGATGGGTGACCGCAGTTCTGGGGGCGCAGAGGGCGAGGGGAAGGCTGGGAAGGGGGTCAGGAAAGGGTCTAACTGGGGTAACAGACTGTTAGGGTCAGGAAACATGGAGAAGGGGGTGGAGTAAGGGGGTAGGGATGGGGAGGGAGGGGGTTGAGTAAGAGGGCCAGGGATGGGGATGGGAGAGGAAGTCAGCTGGTGCAACGTATGAGGATAGGAGAAAGAGGAGAGGAGGGTTTGTTGGGCAAGAGGGAGTCTGGTATCAAGAGGGAAAGGTTGGGAGGGGAGAGTGGTACAGGGGAAGAGGGAGAGGGAGATGGAAGCGCCCCAGAGAGGAATGAATGCTAGATCAACTGACTTTTGATAGGTCAGTTAACCCCTTCACACCTAGATCTTTCCTTGACTATAAAAAATCATCTGTTGTTAGCCATAAAAGTACGAAAAGTAACTGAATATACCAAATTAGTTAGTCGACAAGGATACTAAACAGGTCATATCTATAAAATTTTGCTTATATTCACAAAAAAATCGTCTAATGGTACCCAAATTACAATGGAAATTACGTTCTGGGTCTCAAGGGGTTAATCTTGGAATGGATCTGTCCACCTTACAAACCTCCTAACTGGTTGTGCCTCGACGAGTATTGTTATGACCTGTTTGTTAGATTTGATAATATGTTTACCTCTTTGTTGTTTGTTTTTTGCTATTAATTGTTAGTTTGTTTTATTGATGCAGTGGTGTTCTTGTCCGTTTCTTTCTGTTCCTTGTTGATTTGCATTGTTTTTGTGACCTGATGTATCTATCTCTGTTCCTTTTTTGTTTTATTGTCTGATGGCGTTTACGTATAGAAGCAAGAGGATTAATCACTCTAGGAGAATGACAAGAACGAGGAAAAGTATAGATTTATTGGTAAGACTAAAAATAAGGCGTGAGGAAAAGGAAGAAAAATTATGAAGGTAAAAGAAATAAGCATGAGAAAATATAAGGAGAAGGAAGAAGGCTATAGATAGATATACTTGGGTCCGTCCTTCGTCATCACACTCATCTCTTGAAGTACTTGGATGAAGGCAGTGTTAGGGGGGGGAGGGGGGGGGGCTGTATCGAAAGTATATCCATTGATAAACTAAAAGTAATGAAAATGAAGAAAAAATAGGAAGGAAACGCAAGTAGCATGAGTAAATAATGAGAAGGAAGAAGAATATTGGGTCAGTACTTCTTTATTCTCTGACTGTCTTTTTGTCTTCTTTATAGGGATTGGCAACTAGGCAGGCTATTTGTTACCTCTATTCTTCTTCTTCTTTTTCCCCTTGGCCAGTCCTTTGTGATATTAAAAAAGTCTTCTGTCAAAATAATCATCCCATTGAATTACTTGCATGCAGGCAGCGTAAGGGGGGCGGGGGGGGGGGGGTCGTGGCACTGTCCATCCTCTCCGCCTCCCCTCTCGCCGTATCATACCTGCGAATTACGACTCTGCGCATAATACTGATTTAGTACATAACTCCGAATGTGATATAACCTGAAGCGGAAGATGGGTAGTAAGAGATGACGAGAGAGAGAGATAGGAGATTGAGAGAGAAGAAGAGAGAGACGAGACGAGAGATGAGAGAAGAAGATAGAGAGTAGCAGAGAATGAGAAGAGAGATGAGAGAGAGAGAGAGAGAGAGAGAGAGAGAGAGAGAGAGAGAGAGAGAGAGAGAGAGAGAGAGAGAGAGAGAGAGAGAGACAGAGAGAGATCGCGTGTCGTCAGGTCATTCCGCTTCAACCTCGATTCTTTGTTTGCTCATGTTAAATCAACACCAAAATAATAGGTATGATTTCTCACTTCCTTGTTCTGTGAGGAATGTGTGCCGGCATTCCCCTACTTCAGGACTATTATGCACAACGCTACGACGAAAATGTCTCATTGATTCAAGAACTACCACCAGTACGTCTCACGGCCTCTTGTAGCTTCCTTCTGTTTTTGTTCTTATGTTCTTGATGGTGTTGATGTGTGTGTGATGTCGTGAAGTGTCGTGACGGGGCGGCGGTCAGTGGTGGGAACATGCTGAGCGACGCACGTACTCGCGGACAGGAACTTTGCCGAGACAGCAACTCGTGTCTGTGGCCAACTTCGCGGTGGATCAACTTGTGGTTACGTTTGGGGTATGTGGCCACTTCCTCCTCCTCTTCTCCTTCTCCTCCTCCTCCTCCTCCACCTCCTCCCCCTCCTCCTCTTCTGCTCCTTTTCTCCTCCTCCTCCTCTTCCTCTTCCTCCTCCTCCTCCTCCTCCTCCTCCTCCTCCTCCTCTTCTGCTCCTCCTCCTACTCCAACTTCCGGCTGGCCCGGCACAAAACGAAGCAAATTTCTCAGATACTTTCAAATCTTTAAAAAAAATCTTGCACACGATCAGCAAATTCAAGTAAAAAGAAATTCTGGGATCGATCAAGTTTTACCCAGAGTACTCAAGAGGTGTTAAGTGGGTGATCCCGCGCATATTTTTAGCCAGTAATGCAATGGAAATATTTGATAAGACAAATATATTCTTATGAAACAGTCCTAGGAGCTGTCATTCATATTGGTTTCTTATCTTTGCACTTTTTTCTCATCTTCCACTTTTCCTGTAGAATTTTTATGACAACCTTCAATTTTACCTTCGCTTCCTTACCTTCCTTAACCCCTTCACGCCCAGATCTTTCCTTTGCTACTAAAAATTGTATGTTGTCGAGCCATAAAATTACGAAAAGTAACTAAATAAACCAAATTAGCTAGTGGACAAGGATACTAAACAGGTCAGATCTATAAAACATTGCTTATATTCACAAAAATTCTATAATGGTACCCAAATTACAATGGAAATTACGCTCTGGGACTCAAGGGGTTAATTCCGATTAGGTATACAGTGTAGTGGCCCAGGATAGCCTCCTTGAGATCAAAAGGTCTTCTGTTGCTGCTTTTCCCTTCATATTCCTTTGTATTGACCTGACTCCTCTTCTTCCTCCTTTTCATCCTCCTCTCCTCTTACGGTTAGTTAATGAAAAGTTTCCACGAAGAGTTGAATGACTCCCAGATTCACTCAACCACCTTCCTCTCCCTCCTGCCCGTCAGGGTGGCAAGGTTGGTAGAGACGTGAGTTCGCAATGTGCAGCGTCCCTGTGCATTCGGTCAGCGGTTCGAGTCCGCCTAGTTCGTGTTGACGTGGCGGCGCTTTGTATAGTCAATAACCTTGTAGTTGGTACTTGCAAAGTGTCTAGATAGGATGAAAATCTTATCTTATCCTTCCTCCTGATTCCTTCCCTTCCCTGCCCTTCCTCCATCCCTTCCTCCCCTTCCCTCCCTTCCTCCCCTTCCCTCCCTTCCTCCCCTTCCCTGCCCTTCCTCCCTCCCTTCCTCCCTTCCCTCCCTTCCTCCCCTTCCCTCCCTTCCTCCCCTTCCCTGCCCTTCCTCCATCCCTATCTTTCACTCCCCTGAGAGAAACGGGAGAGAAAGTCTGAGCTCAATCTGTAGTGCAAAATTCTTCGTAATGTATTGAATGCAACGATGATCAAGGCAATTTCAGAAACGAGCAAGGCATCTCTCTCTCTCTCTCTCTCTCTCTCTCTCTCTCTCTCTCTCTCTCTCTCTCTCTCTTCTCTCTCTCTCTCTCTCTCCTCTCTCTCTCTCTCTCTCTTTTTCTCTCTCTCTCTCTCTCTCTCTCTCTCTCTCTCTCTCTCTCTCTCTCTCTCTCCTCTCTCTCCTCTCTCTCTCTCTCTCGTCTCTTCTCATCTCTCTCTCTGCTCTCTCTCCTCTCTCCTCTCCTCTCTCTCATTCCTTCATATCTTCTGAAATTCAAAGACGCAATCAATCAGTACCTATTAGGAGAAACGCCCCTCCGCCTCCCGCCCCTCATGACGGAGAGGTCGCCGGTGTGTTCTCAGACTCAATACTACTGCCATAACCAGTCCAATGAGGTCATTAAGCCACTCATTAACCCCACCTGCGTACCTTGTTATTGTATGTGCAGCGTCTTGCGTCATTATAGACAGCCCCATCGATGCACAACTACAATTGTATATAAGTTTTTTCTTCATTTTCCTCTATTTTAATTGTTTTGTTTATGTTTTTCTTAGCCATCGAATAACCTTAATTCTCACCTTACCCTCCTCCCTACACTCCCCTTGCTTACCTTCACCTTTTTCCCCTTCACCCCATGTACTCTCTCACCCCTTTACATTACCCATGGATTGTCCTTCTCTCCCTAATGGCGTGTCGGACCCTTGAATATGTGCTGATAAAGAATTCACTCCCTTAATGGCGATCGTCGAGGGTGGGGGAGGGCTGGTGGGGTAAAGGGGGGACAGGGGCTGGGGGGGTAAAGGGGGACAGGGGCTGGGGGGGGTAAAGGGGGGACAGGAGTGAAGGAAAAAGGTACAGTCAAAGGAAACTAATCAAAGGGAAAAATGGCGTTTGGAATTCAAGAAGAAGGAAACAAAAGAGGTGTCGGGAAGGAAAGTTGTGGGAAAAATGGGAGAACGCGGAAGTGAATATTTTTTTATTATAATGGAAGTGAAATAAATGTGTTTGATGGACATGGTTTTGGCTTTGTGGAGAATTAAAATAAAGAGAGAAAGAGAATATGTAATCGGAAATATATGGCGATAATTAATGATAATTGATAAGAAAAGGGAAATATATGACGATGATTAATGATATTTTATAAGAAAAGGGAAATATATGACGATGATTAATGATATTTTATAAGAAAAGGGAAATATATGACGATAATTAATGATATTTTATAGGAAAAGAGAAATATATGGCGATAATTAATTATATTTTACAAGAAAGAGAGAAAGAGAATACGTAATTAGATATATAAGACTATAATTATACATATTATGTAATACAAAAAAGTACAGGAATGTGATATTATT
Organism: Chionoecetes opilio; assembly: GCA_016584305.1. Lineage (NCBI taxonomy): Eukaryota > Metazoa > Arthropoda > Malacostraca > Decapoda > Majidae > Chionoecetes > Chionoecetes opilio. The sequence continues at coordinate 81,858 of JACEEZ010014564.1, read as the reverse complement.
TTGATTACAGGTATACGCAGATCCTTATTAAAGGAATATATGTAGCCTATACCGAAAAACACACACACACACACACACACACACACACACACACACACACACACACACACACACACACACACACACACACACACACACACACACACACACACACACACACACACACACACACACACACACACATGGGGAACTCCGTAGTGTAAGGGATAGCACGCTCGGCTCACAACCGAGAATTCCCGGGTTCGATCCCCGGGCGGAGCGAAGACAGACGGGTGGTCTTCTTAAAATCCGAGCCCCTGTCCACCCAGCAGTGAATGGGTACCGGGTGTTAGCCGGGGGCTTGTGACCCCTCTCCCGGGGTGGTGGTTTCGGCCAACACTAAGCACTAAAGATGAAAGATAAAATAAATGTTGATATGGAGACGGGGCCATACGAGCGCTGCTCAGGCCCTGTAAAATACAACTAGATGAATACACACACACACACACACACACAAGTACGTTTCCTGGTGAGTTCAGTTTTACATTTTTACATGATACCACTTCAAAAGTCACCAGCCATAGCGTGTGTTATTTTTGTGTGAAATTTTACATGATAAGAACATAACAAAATAAGGAAGCTACAAGAGGCCGTGAGACCTATATGCACGTGGTAGTTCCTTACTTAACACTATCTACATCCACCTTTCATGATGCACCTTCAAAAGTCACCTGGCCAAGCGTGCGTCGCGCCATCACCTGTGCGATCACCGGACGCCTTCATTACCTGCAGGTGGAGGCAGACAGGTGTGTGCGCGCCTCATTAACTTGTCATTATACCTTTTATGTCGCGAAGACCAAACGTGTTGTGATGACTGATCCATTAGAGAGAGAGAGAGAGAGAGAGAGAGAGAGAGAGAGAGAGAGAGAGAGAGAGAGAGAGAGAGAGGGAGAGAGACGTGATTAAGTTGGTTAAGGTTGTAGTACATAATTAAATATATAATATTTAGTACTAATTATAACAGTACATTATAATTATTTATTATTAATCTTATTATTATTATTATTATTATTGTTATTATTATCATTATTATTATTATTATTATTGTACTAATTACTATAGTACAATATACAAATACTTAGCTGGGAAAAGGTGACAGAGAGATATATGGATAAACAAATAGACAGGTAGACAGACAAATCACAAAATCTCACCCTATTATAACTCTTAAATCAGATAACAAAAACACATTATATGCGCGACAAATGGATAAAGATCACATCCATACGAGGACAACACCACGCAACACAACATTCACATATAATAGCTAAGAACTCAAAGAAGTATGACAAGCAATAAAGCAGGGCGAGTAAAATTATATCGACGTACAGACAGGAATATTAATCAAACAAATTAGAACAACTGCCTTTAAATGTACGTCGTGGTGAGGAAAACAAGTCATAGATTTTAGACACACCCAGAAAATAACAATAAGGAAAACAAGTCATAGATTTTAGACACACCCAGAAAAGAACAATGAGGAAAACAAGTCATAGATTTTAGACACACCCAGAAAAGAACAATAAGGAAAACAAGTCATAGATTTTAGACACACCCAGAAAAGAACAATAAGGAAAACAAGTCATAGATTTTAGACACACCCAGAAAAGAACAATGAGGAAAACAAGTCATAGATTTTAGACACACCCAGAAAAGAACAATAAGGAAAACAAATAAAACAAGGACAATAGGCAAGCAATAATAAAGCATGGTGTAAAGAAAGTGGAAATATAACCTCAAATGTAATAGGATAATCAATTAATAGAAGAATTACCGTATATGTATGTTTCCCTCCCAATAGGTACCATGGAGGAATAAAAGTGGAGTTAATAAAGAAAGGAAGGGAAGAGGAACCAGTGAGCGTTTAACTGCCTTGCAGTAGCTGTATACTGTAACCTCTGCCGTACAGGTATTCCACTGTAACCTCTGCCTTACAGTAGAAAAAACTGAGTAGATGCTTCTGTAAGGCAGAGGTAGCAGTAGCAGATGCAGCGGCAACCGTATCCGTAGTGATGTTATTTATGGTGGCAGTGATCGGGGTAGGCCGGAGGGGAGCCTGGAGTTAGGAAGTGTGTCTGTGCAGGTTCCAAGATGTGTTAGATCCAAGCTGGTTTACTGATTTTTTCCTTGCCTGCTGGGCGCACCATGATCACTTACATTATCATGAAGACTCACCCCGTCTCTATGTCTTCCTCAAAGTCTTGCAAACATTCACGCGAGCTTCGCCGCGCCCTGAAGGGTGCGCTGGCCATGGCGCGGGACCGCGGCTACGTGATGAGTGGCGACAACCCGCTGCTCACGCCGCCGCCCCGCGACTGCAAGACCTTCTTCAGCTCCTTCCCTGCTCACTTCGACGTGACCGACCGCCTGGGGCAGCAGGTGGTCCGCTTCGAGTTTTGGAAGAAGCCGTTGAGCCAGCTGCCGGGGCGGGAGGGCGAGGTGGTCGCCAAGCGAGTCCGCCGCGCTGCCCGACGCACCGGCGTGCCCCTCACCAGGGTGCGGCTGGTGCTGCTGGTGCCGCACTACACGCACCAGCAGGTGCGGCGGGAGCGGCGCGCCCTGAAGGGGCTTGGCGCACACCTGGAGGTGTTCACGCACCAGTTCTTCTCCAGGGCCAACGAGCTGCCCGCCTAGCCGCCCTGCGAGCTGTTGGCGGACCGCATGCTGGTGGAGCGCTACCAGGACGTGTACGGACACGTGGGCGATCTGCCCAAGGTTAACGCCGACAACTTCTGGTGCCGCTACCTGGGCGCCGCGTACGGCGACATTCTGCTCACCAGCGGCGGCCAGGGCGGCATGCGCTCCATGCAGCTGGTGGTGCCCTCCCGCCGCGCCTGTGACGACCACTGCGGGGAGGCGGAGCGCCGCGTGACGCAGTGGCGTGACGCCAGAACCAGTCTCAATGGTTACCTGGCGGCCATCAGAGAGAACCCTCACTACTATTGAGGCGGTTGTTGAGTGACTGGAAAACCGTTCAAGCCGTCGTTCATCTCAATACAAGAATGTTGCATTACCTCGCATCCACGTCTTTACTACCTTCTTTTTTGGGGCCATTAGGCCCACATGTACCTATATTTACATATATCTATATTTACTTATATATTGCTTAGATTACATGTAAAATAATTATATTGCACACTTATGTTCCACAAGGGTCTGTTTTGGATCCATTACTATTTTTGATTTACATCAACGACTTGGATAGTGGGATTAGCAGTGATATCAGCAAATTTGCTAATGATACTAAGGTAGGTAGGATTATAGGATCACAGTCTGATGTAAACATATTGCAGGGAGACTTAGATAAACTTAATGAGTGGGTAGTCAGATGGCAGATGGAATTTAATATTGATAAGTACAGCGTTATGAATGTTGGTAAAAAAAAAACTGGGAATTGATACACCATACGCAGTGTATCGCTGAAAAGAACAGAAGGTGAGAAAGATCTGGGAGTGAGGGTGAGCCCAGACCTCCGACCTAGGAAACAATGTATTGAGGCTAGATCTAGAGCTAATAGGGTGTTAGGATTCATTACCAGAAGTGTTAAAAGTAGAAGTGCTGCTTTATTTGGCTCTAGTCAGACCTAGACTATGCGGTTCAGTTTTGGTCAGAAAGTTAATTTCCCTATATTAATATTGATAATTATTGTTTTTTTGTTAGAAACAGTGCAGATCTTTGTTTTGGATCACCAAAATTATTCAAGAGATGCGTAACTTTAGTTATGAGGGGAGATTGGAGCTATTAAAGTTACTCACTCAAGAGACGCAGAGTAAGGGGCGATCTGATAGAAGTTTTTAAGTGGATAAAGGGATATAATAAAAGAGAGGTAGGAAAAGTTCTTACGGCAATTAACCAGGGTAGAACAAGAAGTAACGGATTCACGCTGGAAAAGCGTTGATTTAAAAAAAAATAGGGAAAAACTGGTTCACAAATAGGGTGGTGAATGATTGGAATGGACTCAGTAGACAGGTAGTTAGTACGGAGTCATTAAAGAGCTTTAAAAGGAGGCTAGATAAATTCATGGATGGGGATGAAAGGTGGATGATGTAGGTAGTGTTAAGTAACAGGAACTACCTCGTGTAGGTCTCACGGCCTCTTGTAGCTTCCATATTTTCTTATGTTCTTATGTTCTTAACCCCTTGAGACCCAGATCTTTCCTTTGCTATAAAAAAATCGTGTGTTGTTAGCCATATAATTAGGAAAAAGTAACTGAATATACCAAATTAGCTAGTGGGCAAGGATACTAAACAGGTCATGTCTATAAAATACTGCTTATATTCACTAAAAATCGTTTAATAGTACCCAAATTACAATGGAAATTACGTTTTGGGCCTCAAGGGGTTAAGACAATGCCACCACCATCACCACTTCTACCTGTGACGAAGATGGTGATAATTCCAAGGTAAGTAACAAGCATAGTAATAATAACAATAAAAGAAATGAACTAGGAAAGAAAACGGAGTGTGGAAGGGAGACACAACGTAAATGGATTTGTATCTTGATGAAATATTCTTATGAGAACACGTGAGGTGAGGTTGGTGTATAATGTAGACTGATGTATTAGCATGCTACTTAGTAATTAGACAAGGAAGGGAGGGGATGAGGAATAGATATAAAGATCCTAGAAAAAGGGTTTAGAGGATTAGATTACAGCTCCTACAACGAAAATATTTAGTGTTTTTATTTTACATTAATTAAGAAAAAGCATAAGTGTTACGCGATATAACTTGACCCGGAAATAAGAAAAAGCGAGAGTGCCGTAAAAAAAGGTTAAACTGGAAAATAAAAGAGGAAGTAATTGAGACTATAAATAATACCAGATATGAAGGTTTTGAGTTAGAAAAAACAGTAATTGAAGAGGGAAAACTAAAGGGGGTGTTGGGAGAGAAAGAGGAATGGTGAACGTAATGATGAGGGAAGAAGATAATGTTGTGATGAATAATATGAGGGAATAAGGCGAGGAAAATAGACACAAGTGCTTAACCCCTTCACGCCCAGATCTTTCCTTTGCTATAAAAAAATGTATGTTGTCGATCCATAAAATTAAGAAAAGTCACTGAATATACCAAATTAGTTAGTGGACAAGGATACTAAACAGGTCATATCTATAAAATATTGCTTATAGTCACTAAAAATCGTTTAATGGCACCCAAATTACAATGGAAATTACGTTCTGGACCTCATGGGGTTAATAAGTATTCTGGAAATGCATCATGTTCTCGTAGGCACAAAACTCCCTTCCCAGCCCTCCCCCCTTCCCTCCAACTATCTTCTATTGCTATTGCATCTTTCTATATCTAGGTAAAACAGGGAAGATGAAGCGTTAGCGAACATTAACCCCTTGAGACCCAGAACGTAATTTCCATTGTAATTTGACTACCATAAGACGATTTTTAGTGACTATAAGCAATATTTTAATAGCTATGACCTGTTTAGTATCCTTGTCCACTAGCTAATTTGGTATATTGAGTCACTTTTCGTAATTGTATGGCTAACAACAGACGATTTCATATAGCAAAGGAAAGATCTGGGCGTGAAGGGGTTAAACAGAGAGAATGTGAGAAAAGAGAGAGAGAGAGAGAGAGCCAGCCAGCCAGACATCCTCGAAGACATTAAAATAGAACAAAAATGTCATGGGCTAATAATTATATTGGACATGTTTTCTTACCTTCTTCACGAATAGTTCTGAAAAATGCGCTCTGAAAATATGATCTACATTCGCAAATTAATTTCGTCGACTTTAAAAAACGAAAAAAATAGAAACACCACTTTCTCTCCTTCATCGCCACCACCACCTCTTCCTTCTCCTCCTCCTCCTCCTCCTCCTCCTCCTCCTCCTCCTCTCCTCCTCTCCTCCTCCTCCCCTAACCTACATGACCTAAACCTCAAGATGAAAAATGAGCGGAAAGTAAGTTACCCCAACAAGTTTCCACTCGCTTCTGGAGGCGAGGAAAGCCGATGGTGTAAATTAAACCAAATTAATCAAGTTACGCGAGTTTCTTTCTTTTATTTCCAAGTAGTCCCACGCGTTAGTAATTGCTGGAAGGAAAGGAGGGGGGGAGGGAGGGAAGTGTTGTTCACCCACGGCCTTGATCACATGCTGGACTCGTGATTGCCAGGTGTTACCCTACTAGTGGGGAACCGATATGAGTAAGGCTGGACCCTCACACACCACACACGCCCTATGTGCTTGCTCAAGGGTATAGGAACCGATCGGTTTTGTCAGTAAAAAGCCTTGAGTGGGATTCGAACCGCCGACTTGCTAGATTGCAGAAGAGGTTGTTATCCATTAGGCTGGCGGTTGTGTGTGTGTGTGAGAGAGAGAGAGAGAGAGAGAGAGAGAGAGAGAGAGAGAGAGAGAGAGAGAGAGAGAGAGAGCGTGTGTTAGGGAGAAGGAGAGAGAGGGACACTGTTGGAGGTGGTGTGGTTGTAAGAGAGAGAGAGAGAGAGAGAGAGAGAGAGAGAGAGAGAGTGGGTGTGTTTCCTGTGGCATCTCCCAAAGCCCATTGTAAAATCATGAGAAACAGAATGTGGTAAAATTGAGGTCAAGGAAAGTGAAATTAACAGATGCATAAAATGAATACACAGAACAAGGCAATAACTAAAATGAAAGAAGGACGAAGGAAAGTTATTAGGAAAGTTAGAAATTATCAGGAAACGTTGAGTGAAAATGAAATAGACCCTTTTTTATAATAGAGAATTTTTTTTATTCCTCCTCATCTTCCTTATTTTGTGTCTACGTTATTTGTATGTTTATTTCTTCCTTCCTCCTCTTCTATGTTTTCGTTCTTCCTCCTCCTCCTCCTCCTCCTCCTCCTCCTCCTCCTCTCCTCCTCCCTATATTTCCTCCAAATGTTGTATATTGACGGACGGTTGATGAAATTCTCGCCGAAACATCAACCTGGAACTCTCGCCGACGTGGAAACTTTAACCTAACCTGGACCTTGGCACAAACTTAGCCTAACTGATCAAGCTATTGGGTGGTAAAGATCATGTGTATTAATAAGTAAGGGGAAAATTCATTAACTATAATAACAGAGAAAGGAAAAAATGTTATATGCAAAGACTAAAAGTGGGACTAAAATGAGATAGTAGGAAACATAAGAGAAAAATTATTAGTATTTAATCTTCGGCGATCTGAATTTTTTTTTTTTATAATACAAAGAACATATGTATCAATAAGTAAGAGGGATATTCAGTAACTATAATAACAAGTGTGAAGGGATATAATGGCCTTCAAAGACTAAAAGGGAATAAAAATATGAGATCGTGGAAAACAATAGAAAAAGCAAACAAGAATAAGCAATCCTCTGCGATCTAAAGTCATTCATTTCATGAATAGAAAAAAAAACTGAGAAAATAGAAGAGCAAAAACAAGGGAAGTCCAAGAACAGTGTAACCTGCAGACCAAATTCAGATCAGGAAAAATATGATACAACCGAAGACAGAACAATAGAATCTGACATGTGTTTGTATTTACCTTTCCTTACCTTTCCTTGTCTTTGCCTTAAAAAAATGAGGGTAGACCATCATAGAAAACGGACCTTTAGCTATAACGTCCAGGTGTCACTATAAAAAATCCAGCCTGCGCCAACCAACGGGCGGAGGGCCAACCATCACGTTCCTCCATATGGTAAATAGCCTGCCTACTGGCGCCATAAGCATGAATGTAAAAAAAAAAAAAAATTACGAAACTCAAGTACACGAGTTGAGGAATAACCAAAAGGCGATAACTAGAACGACAGAACAAGGTTAAGAAAAATCATGAAATATCAGGAGACTTAGAAGGATAGTGTGAAGCGGGCGGCATATTCCAGTTCTCTATGCGAGTATGTGGTTTCCGAGTGAAGACGCATGGCTGTAGCTCCGAAACTAACCATAGGATAATCTCGAAAATACCCTCATTGTGATTTCCACGCAAAGCTACCTAATTATGACCAAGAAAAGCAAACTTACCCTATCCGTAACCTAACGCAACCTAACCTGACGTGTTCAAGAGTAAACGCCACATACTCTTCCAGAAAATGGAAATAAGCTGCAAGTGGGCGGCTGACAGGTTTTAGGACCCCAGCCAGCAAACATAACGTAGGAGAAGGACCTCCAAGTTATGGCAGCATTTACCAAGATTTAAGGTATCCCGCCTTGAAGAAACTTTACTCATACCTTGCGATTCGTGAGAAAAATGGTGCTAGAAACGGATTGAAAGTAATGTTTTAAGTGATAATTACGTTTGTGTGAGAGAATAGTTATTGATAAAACTTTTGAAATAATGTGGTGTTTGTAATTAGGGAGATAGATGTTGATATATGACTGCAGAAATGTGGAAATGAAAGAAATATATACAAGCAAACGAAGGATAAATGAGTGATGGATCAATAACAACCTTAACCCCTTGAGACCCAGAGCGTAATTTCCATTGTAATTTGGGTACCATAAGACGATTTTGATTAATATAAGTAATATTTTGATAGTATGACCTGTTTAGTATCTTTGTCCACTAGCTAATTTGGTATATTCAGTTACTTTTTGTAATTTTATGGCTCAACAACATACAATTTTATATAGCAAAGGAAAGATCTGGGCGTGAAGGGCTTAATTAATAGACTAAATTTATCCTTCTCACCGAAAAAATATATAACATCCATCCTTCACTTACGTCACATCCTTGTCACATCCTTGTCACATCACATATTCTTGTTACGTCATCTGAGACACAACCTTGTTACATCGTTGCCAGAAGCTCGTATCGTATCAGAGAGAAAATGAAACTACCTCTCTCTATATTTTCCCACCCTGTAATAAGAGGGTATGCCCTTCCAGAAACTAATTAGGAAATGGTACACCTTCCCGTATAAGGGCCGCACAAAATATTAAGAAAATAAAGATACCGCCACTACAAAAATGAGCACCTAATTTAGTTGAAAAATGATGTTTATTCTCTCATTTATATGCTGGAATCACCCTACTGTGGTCTATAATTATATATTTTTGAATAGTTCTAGTTAATTTTTTTGGCGGGTTTTTTTGGCATTTCCCGCCAAAAAAATTTACTAGAACTATTCAAAAATATATAATTATAGACCACAGTAGGGTGATTCCAGCATATAAATGAGAGAATAAACATCATTTTTAGCAGGGATTATATTTTTGTCACTCCCTTATGGTGTAAAAACAAGTGGGAGTAAGACAACTTAGATAACACAAGTTTATTTATTTATTTAGATTTTTTTGCCAGACACTAATGATGTCAAAAAAATTGTAATAAAGGATGACAACTTAGATAACACAAGACTTTTTTTATTTATTTTTATTTTATTTTTATTTTTATTTTTGCCAGCCACTTATGATGTAAAAGAAAGAAAAAAAAAGACAACTTCGATTACATTGTCACTTTGCAAGGCGGGAAATATAACCAAGTCTTCCCTCTCCATCTCAACGGCATTTTGGACTAGAGTTAAAAAAAAAAAATGCCAATATGTAGTAACAGTAGACGTGGTTGCAGAAAAAGAAATAAATAAAAAAAACTCATCGTAATTCACCAGGCATAAAATAAAATCCTAAATGTTATTCCGTTACAGACATGCATCACCACCACTAACAACAACAACAACAACAACAACAACAACAACAACCACTTTTACTACTACTACTACTATTACTACTACTTATACTACTACTATCTACTACTACTACTACTACTACTACTACTACTACTACTACTACTACTACTACTACTACTACTACTACTACTACTACTACACTACTACTACTACTACTACTACTACTACTAATTTTACTACTACTACTACTACTACTACTACTACTACTACTACTACTACTACTACTACTACTACTACTACTACTACTACTACTACTACTTTTACTACTACTACTACTACTACTACTACTACTACTACTACTACTACTACAATAACAACAAATACAACATCGCATCATGATTAATTAAAACAAAAACAGTGTAACATTAAAGCAAACTCATGAAATTACGTTCCCTTTTGTTTCATTTGCACCATAATGCACACTAATGCACTCAGGAAGCAAGTATAAGGAGGAATAAGGCGAAACACTGTATTGTTGAGTGCGTTCCTTACACACACACACACACACACACACGCACACACACACACACACACACACACCACACACACACACCACACACACACACACACACACACACACACCACACACACACACACACACACACACACACACGCACACACACACACACACACACACCGTAAATATATAACTTCATTTATCATCATCTGTAAAATCTTCAAAAACTCAAGTAATCAATTATTTCCCGTAGAGAAAAGTATGTGTAGTATTACTTGTGTGTAGTGTAAAATGTGTATAATATGTATAATGTGTGTATAAATGTGTATAATAGTGTATAATGTGTAGTATTATAAATTTGTCACAGGCGAAGAGGGTGGGTGGGGGGGGGGAAGAGGGACACATTAATTACAAAAAAAAGAGGGAGGGAGATGGAAACTTCTAAAATATCTGTGATGGGAAAAAAATATGCATAAAATAGAACTGTTGGGGAAAAAATCTGAACTTTATAATCTCAGCGATATGAAATCAGCGACCAGAAAGAAACTCCTGATTAATATGTACAACTTTTAGATCCTGTAGATATATATTTAAATTTTCTGTTCGTCGTCTTTTTTCAAGGAGGGAAGTGGATAGGAGAGGAGGAGGAGGGGAGGAGGGTGACTGGATAAAAGGCATCGATATAGTTATTAAAGGTAAGGTTTTATATTTGCATTTCTTCTTTTTCGTGTGTTTCTGCTACTATCCTTTCTCTTCTATATCTACACTACTATAGTCTATTTTTAACGAGGCCAAAATCCTGCCCCCTTGCTGCTTACTGCCTGATATTTGATGCCGGGAGAAGGGAATACTACGCTTTTTCTAAATTTCAGTTGTATTTTATCATAGTTAACCATATTAGCAGGTAAACATAGGCGTAATTTTAAGCATGAGGCCTTAAGATAGAATGGAATTTTTGCCTTGTTAAAAAAATCGATTATACACAACACTACTTTCTTCTTCTTCACTTTTTATACACTTTTTCTTCACTACTACACAACACTACTTTCTTCTTCTTCACTTTTTATACACTACTACACTACACTACTTTCTTCTTCTTCACTTTTTATACACTTTTTATACACTACTTTCTTCTTCTTCACTTTTTATACACTTTTTATACACTTTTTATACACTACTTTCTTCTTCTTCACTTTTTATACACTTTTTATACACTACTTTCTTCTTCTTCACTTTTTATACACTTTTTATACACTTTTTATACACTTTTTATACACTACTACACTACACTATTTTCTTCTTCACTTTTTATACACTTTTTATACACTTTTTATACACTACTACACTACACTACTTTTTTCTTCACTTTTTCTTCACTACTACACAACACTATTTTCTTCTTCTACACTTTTCCTTCCATTTTGTTTTCTATTTTACTCCTATAACACTTTCTTTGCTTCTTTCTTCTCTTTCTCCGTCTTCTATTATTGCATTCTTTCCTCCTTTTTTTCTATCTTTTTTAGAGCTTTTATATCACTCATAACTCTTCTTTATTTTTATCTTTCTTTGCTCCCTTAGTGTATCTCTTTCTTTTTTTATATTTGTTCCTCTACTCCTTCTCCTCCTCCTCCTCCTCCTCCTCCTCCTCCTCCTCCTCCTCCTCCTCCTCCTCCTCCTCCTCCTCCTCCTCCTCCTCCTCCTCCTCCTCCGTTCTAAGAAGAGCAACCAAACTAATACCATCTCAGCGAAATTCATCTTATGAAGAGAGACTGCGGAAACTTAATATGTTTTCCTTAAAGGATCGTAGAATCCGTGGGGACTTGATAGAAACCTTTAAGATCCTAAAAGGATTTGATGTCATTAATCAAGAGAACCTATACGAGCTTTCTCCTCAAGTGACAACAAGAAATAACGGGCTAAAACTAAACGGTCAACGTTGCATCACTGATCTCCGTAAAAAGTATTTCAATGTTAGAGTTGTTGATCGATGGAACAAATTACCAGCAAATGTTGTCGAAGCCAGCACAATAACTTCATTTAAAAACAGACTTGACGCGAACTGTAAAGTAAATGGGTATTGATATTGCCCTACGAATTCATATTATAGTCCCCCGGATCGATTAGTGTTAGTGGTAGTTGTAGTTAGCATATTTCATATCCTATCATTCTTCACTACGAAACTTTCATGTTCCTATCTTCTTTAGGGACATGGTATCATTTTCCAACTGTCCTCTTAAATGTAGTTGATAGTTAGTAGTATGTAGTTCAACAGATCTAGTTATGGATCAATAGGTCTCCTGTTGTCTATTATTCCTATGTATTTATATGTATTCCTCCTCCTCCTCCTCCTCCTTCCCCGGCAATGACAGGCGCATGTTGTGTTCATTATCTTCCTCATCAGTCATTATTCCTACCTCTAGTTGTATTTTTTTATCATAATAATCATCACCGATATCATCATTAATCTTCTGTCATGTTGATCAAGTTATTCATTTCACCATTTTTTATATTGTATCTTTTTCTTCATCAGCATTATCAGCTTCACTATTATCATCGTCAACTCGCTATTTTATCCCTTATTTTCCTATTTATCTGTTACTACTATAAAATATTATATCTCTACTATATATACTATCTTCTCTACTACTACTACTATATATCTCTTATACTACTGCATTCGGTCAGCGGTTCGAGCCCACCAAGTTCGTCCTGGCGTGGTGGCGCTTTGTATAGTCAATAACCTTGTAGTTGGTACTTGCAAAGTGTCTAGATAGGATCAAAGTATCTTATCTTATCTCTTATACTACTATTAACCATCTCCTTGTTCTTCCATTTGTCATCACTGCTACCATACACGTCACACCTCATCACGCAATCTACCTTAACACCCCTATACACCTTATGTCCAATTATATAAATGACTTAATAACACCACCTTACGAATCCAGGCATTAATGATGTGCAAATGATATTAACCCTTTATCCCTGACCCTCCCCTTCCTTCCTTCCTTCCTTCCTTCCTTCCATTTCTCTCCCCAGCTCCCCCTCTCCCTCTGAAATATTGCCCCCCTTCTAATTAACACTGGGAGGGGCTGGACGTTACCTGGCCCCTCGTCCTAGTCCAATTGGTGTAATTATTAGCGTGAGAAATATTGTAGCTCTTCTGTTACACGCGTTGGATAAAAGGTCTGAAGGTCTGAAGGTCTGGTCTGAAGGGTTGTTGTTGTGTGGGTCTGAGGTATTTTTTTTTTCTCTCTCTCTCTCTCTCTCTCTTCGCTCTCGCTCTCGCTCTCTCTCCTCTCCTCCTCCTCCTCTCTCTCTCTCTCTCTTCTCTTTTCTCCTCTCTCCTTCTCTCTCTCTCTCTCTCTCCCTCTCTCCTCTCTCTCTCTCTCTCTCTCTCTCTCTCTCTCTCTCTCTCTCTCTCTCTCTCTCTCTCTCTCTCTCTCTCTCTCTCGGTGCCCCCCTCCCACTAGCCATGGCTTATAATGCTCTAATACCCACCACTGATCTGATCTTAGAATATGCTCTTATAGCTACCCTTCTATGTGGCATCAGAGTGGCCCCTGAACTCCACTTGCCTAGTGTCCTCCCTATTAATAGATACCTAACTACGCCACTGCTAACAAAGCAAGCCAGTCCTTTAACAACCCACAAACTACGTAACAAAACAAAACAAAAACAAAAAGATGATATCCTACCCACAATCCTCTGCGACGGTGTTACACGAGTTCAAAGCCTTAACGAACCCTATCAATATAAACTTTTTTATAAATACTACAAAACTTTTCCAACACTATTACTAACTCACATTTACTGTTACTATAGCTCACATCACATTTACTAACATTTAAGACTTCGATAACGTTACCGGTCAAGAATTATTGGTCAAAGGTCAACAGGTTATAAGGGCGTGGGAAGGAAATAAGAGAAAGGATTAGTGTTTCGAAGCAGAGTTGAGTTCCTTGAGTAATCCGTTACGAGCGACAGTCGAGAGCGAGCCAGCGCAGGGGCAGGACGCGTGTGCAGGCATTAGGGAGGAGGAAGAGGGTGAGCTTTGGCCAAACAACGCTTTATTTTGTTGCTGTTCTTCATATTTCTGAAGCGAAAGTTAAGTAGAGAGAGAAAGGGAGGGAGTGAGTGAGAGGAATGAGTAGGCAGTGGCGGATCTAGAGGCAACCCCTGAAATCTCAATATAATGGCCACCCCAGATCTGGGTCAGAGGTTTAATGAAAATTCAACCATTTATTCTTTATGGCTATGCCCTGGCCACCCCACACTAGAGCTGTGTCTAACCTTGGCCACCCCAATCAAAATTCCTTGCGGCGCTACTGTGAGTGTGAGAGGGAGGGAGAGAATGAGAGCTTCCGTATGATTTGAGATTGCTTAGTCCTCCCTGCAAAGTAATGGCTGTTGCCTCGTTATCTTTCTACCTTATATAACGTCAGATCGGCTATTGACAGTAGCGTAGCTACGGGAGGGCACGTGCCTTCCATGAGAATACGGAGCCCCCCAGGCGCCCCCCCACTGGCCATAGCATGCCCCTGAGCTCCGCTTGCCTGGTGCCCCCCTATACTCAGCTGTGCCCCCCGAGGTGCCCCACCCTTGATAGGTGCTTAGCTACGCCTTTTTTTCTCTCTCCTCAACTCTTCGTGCTATTTGCTACTTCGCTTATATGCTTTATTAATAAATTGTACTATTTTTTTATGGAGTTTGGCGGAGTGATGTGACATGCTGGAGTGAAGGAAAGAATGTTAATGTACACACACACACACCACACACACACACACACACATGATTATCATCGCCCAATGTTTTTCTATCTGGTGCTGATTTATAAACGGTTATTTTCATTTATATAATTGTACAACCCCGTATTTCTTTTTCTAATGGTAGTGGTTGTTGCGTTAATCACAACGTGTAATTACTCTTATCTTTACCTGC
Source organism: Chionoecetes opilio (assembly GCA_016584305.1). Taxonomy (NCBI): domain Eukaryota; kingdom Metazoa; phylum Arthropoda; class Malacostraca; order Decapoda; family Majidae; genus Chionoecetes; species Chionoecetes opilio. The sequence continues at coordinate 66,801 of JACEEZ010014564.1, read as the reverse complement.
TGTTACCACTGCTATTACTAAAACTTTTACTAATGATATTTCTACTACTAAAAATAATAATAATACCAGGACCATTGCTACTATTTCTACTGACAGCGCCATTACCACCACCATCACTACTACTTTTATTACTACTGCGACTACTATTATTTATACTCACTACTACTACTACTGCTACTACTACTTACTTACTATACTTCTACTTACTACTACTACTACAGCTAATTACCTACTTACTACTACAGCTACTTACTACTACAGCTACTTACTACTACTACTACAGCTACTACTACTACTACTACTACTACTACTACTGCTACTACTACTGCTACTACTGCTACTACTACCACTGCAACTACTACTACTACTACTACTACCACTTACTACTACTATTACTACTACTGGTATACCTTGTCTCCCCTTTAAGAAGTGCCTCAGTAGCTATTACCTGAAGCTCGCTACTCCTCTTCTTTCTCTCCTCCTCCTCCTCCCTTACCAGAATATTGGATGCGTTAACGGTAAGTGCGTCGTCAGACTTCCTCACCTCTTGCTCATTATCTTGTCTCATCACCTTCAATCTCGGGAGCAGCGCCTCTTACTTCCCATCTTACCTGCAGTTTTTTTACATAAGAACATAAGATAATAAGTAAGCTACAAGAGAGGGAGACCTACACGTGGTAGTTCCTGTCACTTAACCCCTTGAGACCGAGAACGTAATTTCCATTGTAATTTGGGTACCATTAGACGATTTTAATGAGTATAATCAACATTTTATGGATATGACCTATTTAGTACCTTTGTCCACTAGTTAATTTGGCATATTCAGTCACTTTTCGTATTTTTTGGGCTAACAATGAACGATTTTATATAGCAAAGGAAAGATCTGGACGTGAAGGGGTTAAATTCTACCTACATCCACCTTTCATCCCCATTCATGCAATTATCTAGTCTCCTTTTAAAGTTACCTAATGACTCTGCACTAATTACCTGTCTCCTGAGTCCATTCTAATCATTTACCACCCTATTTGTGAACCAGTTTTTCCCTATTTTATTTTTTGTCGTATCTCTCTTCATTTGTACTGTACTTAACCTCATTCTCGATTAATATCCTTTCCCCTTCTTGTGTTCCCATCCTTTATAATCTCATTTGCTATAAGGACGCTCATCATTATAGAAAAATAAGGGTAAAGAAAAGGTTATTTAGACGAGCGTTCAGTTCAGTTTATTGAATCCACGTGTTTTTTTATGGCTCTTAAATGAAGGGCCACTTAGCGAGGGTCCTTGTATCCTGGACTGTTGTTTTGAGTAGCTTGGTATTTGCATTCTTGTTTAATAGCAATGTAAAGACTTGGCAGCTCTTGAATTAGGGGTTTTATGAAAGAATCAGTTAGAGTTCATCGAGTTAATAGACATGGACACACACGCACTCTCCTCTCTCTCTCTCTCTCTCTCTCTCTCTCTCTCTCTCTCTCTCTCTCTCTCTCTCTCTCTCTCTCTCTCTCTCTCTCTCCCCTCTCTCTCTCTCCTCTCCTCTCTCCTCTCTCTCTCTCTCTCTCTCTCTCTCTCTCTCTCTCTCTCTCTCTCTTCTCTCCTCTCTCTCTCTCTCTCATCTACGTTCTTTGAGATAAACTTATGATAAAGGTCTTTCTATTGTGTAATTTCCTGGTGTTGGTAATACTGACGTCCGTTTATGCCTAACAAGACGTTTATATAGTGTGTTTAGATCTGTATATATTCCGTTCCTATGTCATCTATAAACATTCCGTATATATATCCTCTCATCTCGAGCCCTTTCATTACCTTCAGACTTGTCATGGCGCGCGTCAGTCACAGGTTGAAAATAGTGACTCTGTAATCTACATAATATTATACGTTAACCCCTTCACGCCCAGATCTTTCCTTTGCTATATGAAATCGTCTGTAATTAGCCATAAAATTACGAAAAGTATCTGAATATACCAAGTTAGTTAGTGGACAAGGATATTAAACAGGTCATATCTTTATAATATTGCTTATGTTCATTAAAATCGTTGAATGGTGGTCAAATTACAATGGAAATTACGTTATGGGTCTCAAGGGGTTAATATGATGAGCTAATGACTGTAATCTATATATACGTTAAAAGAAGCAAAAAAAAACCACCTGCACCACCAAGCAAGCCGTGAAAATGAGTATATTGACGTGGTTTTAACCCCTTGAGGCCCAGAACGTAATTTGCATTATAATATAACCACCATTCGACGATTTTAATGAATGTAAGCAATATTGTATAGATATGACCTGTTTAGTATCCTTGTCCACTAACTAATTTGGTATATTCAGTTACTTTTCGTAATTTTATGGCTCGATAACAGACGATTTCATATAGCAAAGGAAAGATCTGGGCGTGAAGGGGTTAATATGACAAGCTAATCAGCCTGAGTTACCCGACCGAGGAAGAATTACCGACCGACCTTGGCGAGCCGGAACCATCAGTATCACGGCGTTATAAAAGTGACCGGCTAATCCGCGTGATCAAAGCAACACACTAGTCGCTCCGTCGCCACCATCACCACCGCACCGTTAAAAGATGAGGAAAATATGTCATGTATTGCGCCGCCAAAAAAGGAAAGAACGGCTATTTTTATTGACGCTAATGTTACCTCGCATGGCTGTCTGTTCATCTATGCAGCGAACACACGAGACGAATGGAGTGAAGCAAAGGGAAAAAAAGATATCAAAAGAAGTAAAAAGAAATACTCGAAGCAAAGAAAAACTTCTATAATAATATAAGCGAAAGTGTGTGTGTGGTGTGTCTGTGTGTCCGCTCCAGGTGCCGCCCCCTGTGGCGGAATCCCCTCATATGGCACAGTTTTGGAACCGGCTCGAGCAGGGGAAGGTTTTAAGCCCATGTATGAGATGATCCGATCACTTTTTTCTTCTTTTTTTTAGCAGCCTATTAGCGAGAATTGTGAAAAAAAATGTGGGTTGCGAGAATTGAGGAAACCTTGATGTAGGGTGATGGGTAATCTCTATCTATAATAATATAAGCGAAAGTGTGTGTGTGTGTGTGTGTGTGTGTGTGTGTGTGTGTGTGTGTGTGTGTGTGTGTGTGTGTGTGTGTGTGTGTGTGTCCGCTCCAGGTGCCGCCCCCTGTGGCGGAATCCCCTCATATGGCACAGTTTTGGAACCGGCTCGAGCAGGGGAAGGTTTTAAGCCCATTTATGAGATGATCCGATCTTTTTTTTTTTTTTTTTTTTTTTTTTTAGCAGCCTATTAGCGAGAATTTTGAAAAAAATGTGGGTTGCGAGAATTGAGGAAACCTTGATGTAGGGTGATGGGTAATCTCTATCTATAATAATATAGCGAAAGTGTGTCTGTGTGTGTGTGTGTGTTGTGTGTGTGTGTGTGTGTGTGTGTGTGTGTGTGTGTGTGTGTGTGTGTGTGTGTGTCCGCTCCAGGTGCCGCCCCCTGTGGCGGAATCCCCTCATATGGCACAGTTTTGGAACCGGCTCGAGCAGGGGAAGGTTTTAAGCCCATGTATGAGATGATCCGATCACTTTTTTTTTCTTTTTTTTTAGCAGCCTATTAGCGAGAATTGTGAAAAAAATGTGGGTTGAATGTGACCAAACACAAAAAGCTAGAAACCAAACACAGGTGGTGGGCCGAAGGCCCACCAATAGCCCTCCGCAGGAGCTAGCCAAAAAGTCCGCCCGGAGGGCGGCTTTGCGGCTAGTAAATTCATAAATTCCATAATGACATTTTCACCATTTTATTTTACCTGTATTGAATTTTTTTTTTTTTTTTTTTTTTTAGTTTTTTGTACTATATTAATTTATCAGTTTCGTTTCACTCATTTGTTTCGTTCAATTTCATTCTATTTTGTTCATTTATCTACTTAAGAACTACTTTTTACTTCTTTTTTTCACTACTTTTATTTATTTTTCTTTATTTTGGTTTAGTTATTCTTTTTTATCCTATTTTGACATGCTGTTATTATTGCCATTATTATCATCATGTATATAATTATGCGCTGCGTAAAAATATTTCATCTGAGGAGGATGGCGACAAGTTGACTTTGGCCGCGACTCGGGAACGCGCGATGAATTTCCCGTCATACTCATTGACGAGGCAATTATTACGAGGTTATTACAGCTTTCAATATTCCTTACGTCAGCGGCGGCATCAGGCTTGTAGAAAGTGTCGCACAAACATTGAGAAATCCCCGCCTACCACCACCACCACCACCACCACCATCATGAATTCAGTCCAAGTGAAATATAAAATCAAAACAATACGAACAAAAAACGTCCTCTGTCACACGCCATCGTAACTCCTGTATCAATATGTCGTGGAAATCGACGTATGAGAAAACTTGAGTTGAACCCACGCTGAGAGTTTACGCGAGTAGCTAAATCCCTGGCTTGGCTGAGCACAGGTTTGGTGGTGCGTCTGGCAGTGTTCTGGGTACCCCTTGAGGCCCAGATTCTTCCTTTGCTATATAAAATCGTCTGTTTTCGAGCCATAAAATTACAAAAAATAACTGAATATACCAAAATAGTTAGTCGACAAGGATACTAAACAGGTCATAGATATAAAATATTGCTTATATTCACTAAAAATCGTCTAATGGTACCCAAATTACAATGGAAATTACGTTCTGGGCCTCAAGGGGTTAAGATAGTTAGGCGACAGTCAGCCAGGCGCGTAATAGGTTACATCTTGACTTAGGAAATGATGACAGATGAGCTTCGCGTATTCCATGATTTCCATTCAAGCGACGGGTTTATTTATTAGACATTTACTGCACAGATTAGATGAGGACGACTCGATAAAGAGATGTTACTGAGAAAGAAAGAATGAAAAAAGCAATTTATTTTCTTATTTATATTTCTAGAACAAAAGAACGAGAAAGAGAGAGAGAGAGAGAGAGAGAGAGAGAGAGAGAGAGAGAGAGAGAGAGAGAGAGAGAGAGAGAGAGAGAGAGAGAGAGAGAGAGAGAGAGAGAGAGAGAGAGAGAGAGAGAGAGAGAGAGAAGGGGGGGGGGACACACACACACACACACACACACCTAAGCAGTTATAATGATCGACGGTCTGATGCCTAACTTCAATAACAGAAAATTTCGAAAGAGAAAATGAACTCCAAGCATTAAATTGTTCTGGGAAAAAAGCGAGCCGCGCACTATTTTCTGCAGTAATTAAAGCAGTATTTTTGTGGAGTGCTCGAGAGAATGCTCCTCATGGTGAGCTGTTTACTGTGTCCTTTCAATCGTACTCGTCGATATTAAGTGAACATTCCTCGTATTATAAGTGCCTCTCTCTCTCTCTCGCTCTCGCTCTCTCTCTCTCTCTCTCTCTCTCTCTCTCTCTCTCCTCTCCTCTCGTCTCTCGTCTCTCTCTCTCTCTCTCTCTCTCTCTCTCTCTCTCTCTCTCTCTCTCTCTCTCTCTCTCTCTCTCTCTCTCTCTCTCTCTCTCTCTCTCTCTCTCTCTCTCTCTCTCTCTCTCTCTCTCTCTCTCTCTCTCTCTCTCTCTCTCTTAAACATATATATTTCATCATTTCATTATCGTTTCGTGTTGTTTTGTGTTCCGTCACAAAAATTTATTGAAGGAAGAGTTTAGTACATGTGATAGAAAGTAGAAACAAACACATGCAATTTCATTAACTCACAACTCTACACTCGTCCATCAGAAGCCTTTAACCCCTTGAGACCCAGACAGTACCCATTGTAATTTGGGTACCATTAGACGATTTTTTTGTGAATATAAGCAATATTTTATAGATATGACCTGTTTAGTATCCTTATCAACTAACTAATTTGGTATATGTAGTTACTTTACGTTATTTTATGGCTCGACAACAGACGATTTATAGCAAAGGAAAGTTCTGGGCGTGAAGGGGTTAAATCTAACACGACCATGCCTCTTAACAAAGGAGAAGCATAGAATAGATGCAAATACGGTGACAGATTGGCACTAGACGGATAGTATAGCTACGCGATAAACATTGGCGCGCATTCCACGAACACACGGCAATGCAAGGGCCTTCTAGTGTAATTAGCGATTCGCAGAATTTTCTGAAGTATTTGGCAAGAGACGATTATATGTTTAGCTTCATGATATATTTACTTTTCTTTGAATACGTTGCGGAAATGTTTATAATGTGATCTGTCTTGTTTTTTCTCCTCTGTGAGTGACTTCTAAATAACACTTCAACTTTTCATCACAAATAATGTTCATGCTTTGTTTGTAAAGATAACTATGACTTGCTAATGGAGCATGTTGTAAACCATTTATTCGTATAGTGAAAAATTTACTCCTCTATAGCCAGTAAAAATTAGCGAAGCGAGGACGAGCTAAATGCCGGTCCGTAGGTGGGGTCAGAGGGCTTCCTGGGGCCATATCCTCACCTATACTATTAACCCCTTGAGACCCAGAACGTAATTTTCATTGTAATTTAGCTACCATTAGACGATTTTTAGTGAATATAAGCAATGTTTTATAGATTTGACCTGTTTAATACCCTTGTCGACTAACTAATTTGGTATGTTCAGTTACTTTTCGTACTTTTATGGCTCGACAACATACAATTTTATATAGAAAAGGAAAGATCTGGACGTGAAGGGGTTAATACTAAACTTTGGTATTAACTCCCGACTTTACGCTTAACTTCTGGTCACTAACTAGGCCCGCGTCACCCGCCAGCCGTCGCGGAAACTGCAAACTTAAGAACATGGCAAATTAAGGAGGCTACAAGATGCCGTGAGACCTACACGTGGTAGTTCCCGTTACTTAACACTACCTATATCCATCCATCTTTCATCCCCATCCATGAATTTATCCAGCCTCCTTTTAAAGCTCCTTATTGACTCCGCACTGACCTTTGTACTTGATTTTTCGAAGCAGCCGAGATATAGTAGAGTTTGAAAAATAAGAAAATAAGGAAGCTACAAGAGGACATGAGACCTACACGAGGTAGTTCCTGTTACTTAACTCTACCTATATCCACCTCTTCCCCATCCATTAATTTATCCAGACTCCTTTTAAAGACCCCAATAGACTCCGCATTGACCACCTGACGACCGAGTCCATTCCAATCATTCACCACCCTATTTGTGAACCAGTTTCTTCCAATTCCCTTTTTAAATCTACGCTTTTCCAGCTTGAATCCGTTACTTCTTGTTCTACCCTGATTACTAGCCGTGAGAACTTTCCCTACATCGCCTTTATTGTATACCTTTATCCACTTAAAAACTTATATCAGATCGCCCCTTACTCTACGTCTCTCGAGTGAGTGTAAATTTAATAGCTTTGTTTAAGTAAATATAATAGCTAAATGTTTGTATCCCCAGTCCCCAGCCAGATGCCACTACACGGGTTAAGTGTTGGGCATAGTTTCTTGTCATGGATATGTTGCCGTGAACCAGTCTGGAGGCACAGCTGTCCCCTGCAAAACTAAGTCAAGGTTTTTCGTTGAGTTTTTTTAGATATAAATGGGTCCGTGGAAGTTACTCCAGAAACTAATAATATCGAGAGATTTATGGTGCCATTTCAGCGGGACAGGCTATTTTGGAGGCACCATAATAGCACATTCAATTTTACGATATGATTTTGTGTTGGAGGGAGTGAGGGAAAGGTTGAGGAGGGTGGTTGTGTGTGGGTGGATTGAGAGTGACTGACTGTTTATGGGCGAGTGAGTAAATAGTTATTGGTTAGGTGTGTATGTGCGTAGGAGAGAGAGAGAGAGAGAGAGAGAGAGAGAGAGAGAGAGAGAGAGAGAGAGAGGAGAGAGAGAGAGAGAGAGAGAGAGAGAGAGAGAGAGACCTTGACCTTTAGTTCCAGAAGGCTTTCGTTCCTAGTTCAGTAATGTCAGTTTCCCCATTGAGGAATTGAACACGAAAAGTTGAGAAATCGTCATGAGAAACTTTTATGTAAAGTTGTAAATGACGCTCTACGATGCTCCTGATAGACGTAAAGTTTTAGATTATACCAAAGTATCCTGCTCTCTCTCTCTCTTCTCTCTCTCTCTCTCTCTCTCTCGAATTGTTTTCAGATTTCTCTCACCCACGATTTTATTCATGTATTTGAGACACACTTTCCTGCCTTCAGCTACTCTATCCGGTACATCATCTTAATGGCATTCCACGTCTCTCCAAGCTCTGCCAATATTCAGCCTTACTTTCAAGACACTTCACTATTATGTAAATGTAGGACGGCAAAGTTTACGAATTCGAAACACTTGAAATGTAATTCATGGAAACTGAGGACTAGATATCCTTGCTTCGTCCTCCGCCTACGCGAGTCCCGGCGAGATTGGAATTTTTGCGAAGGGACACAAGGAAAGATAAGCAAAGGGGACAGGAGGAGAGGGGAAGGAAAGAGAGAAGGGAAAAAGAGAAATAGTTAGGAAGTTGAAGAAAGGAAAGGCTGGTAATAGCAAGGTTAGATAATCCTGAGATGAAATAGAGCTCGCCATAATCTTTACTCAAGTACTATCTATAGCATGTTATATGGCAATCACTGGGATCTGCTTTTATCATGATAAGATAATTATTGGAATGGACTCAGTCGTTAGGTGGTCACTGCAGAGTCAATAGGGAGCTTTTAAAGGAGTCTGGATAAATTCATGGATGGGGATGAAAGGTGGATGTAGGTAGTGTTAAGTAACAGGAACTACCACGTGTAGGTATCGCGGCCTCTTGTAACTTCCTTATTTTCTTATGTTCTTATCATATGTATTGGCGTATGATATACTCATATTCCGGTTGTACATGGGTTTCTATTTCACCAGATAATCAGGGAGGTGACGGTGGGCCTTCAGAATGGTGGTGGTAAGGGAAGGAAACACCCGAGCACATCCCTGGGCGGCACTGACGCTCACCCGTGATCTCCAGGTAAGTTAACCCCTTCACGCCCACATCTTTCCTTTGCTATAAAAAATTGTCTGTTGTTACCCATAAAATTACTAAAAGTAACTGAATATACCAAATTAGTTAGTGGACAAGGATACTAAACAGTCATAGCTATAAAATATTGCTTATATTCACTAAAAAGGGTCTAATGGTACCCAAATTACAATGGAAATTACGTTCTGGGCCACAAGGGGTTATCACTGTATGAGATTCAATCTAAGAGTTTTAAGACCACGTACATTAAGTAAAAAATGTACCAATTCAAATTTCTGCCTCCATTCCCTTTGAAGTAGTCAGCTAGTAGTAGGCAGTGAGTCCATTGCTTCCAGTGTTTCTGTCAGGCTTGAAATGCTCCCTGGAATATCCATGCATGTCAAACACCATCCATGACTTGCATTGGACCTGCTCCAGTGTCCAAACATGACCCTTCTATACAACTTGGGTCAGATGAAGTCAGTGAGGGGGGGGGGGGGGGGGGAGCAGTAATCGTATTATTGGTTTGGCCAAAATGTTTTTCAGTGATTCACTTCGAGCCGGCGTGGCCATGATGGAGCACCGCCTTGGCCATGTGCCTTCAGGCCAATGCCACAGAATGTCTTCCCTAAAGCCTCGTACACACCACCATCGGCGCTTCCCGTCGAGCAATGCCGTTGCTAAAATTGTGTCCTTTCGGTTACATTTTGCTCGTCGGCATCCTGTCCACACTGCCACTTTTGAGTAACGAACACTCGATAGACGGGAAGCGCCGACGGTGGTGTGTACGGGGCTTAAGACTTCAAAGAATATTACAGTAAAACTATATTGAGTCCGTCCCTCAGGGAGGAATTTACGGTGATAAAAATAAATTCCAAATGTTTTTATAGTGTTCCTCACCCGTATGCAGATTAACCTGGCAAATGGTACTTAAAGACCAAGCACAAATTCTTATCTTTAAGAGTCTGGTAACGAATACCATTCTGGGTTCATCAGCTCTAATGGCGACAAAATATTGATCCTCGTTAATTTTGCTCATATGTGATTTCAACTTAAATACTGTCAGCAACTGTTACTTCGAAGGTCGATAGCAGCTCTGAGCGCAACGCAGCAGAAGGCATTTAAGACTCACAAGAATTTGAATATGATGAAGCCCTCAGAATTAGACAAAGGTGATAAAATACAATGCAGTGATCCTAATGTCTGAATAGCAGGGTTCTGTCATCGTTAATGCAGAATTATGGAATCTGGAAAAAATTAAGTATAAGTAGTAAATCTTATCTTACTGAGGTATCGTTCTGTAGCTATCAGACATTATTTAAATATGAGAAGTGATTAAAAAATTCAGTACTAGGTTTCCAAGGTGGACCAAGAGAGAGCTGAGCGAGCAAGACAAGAAGGAGGGAGATAGAGAAGAGAAGGAGGAGAGCAGAGAGAGAGAAGAGAGAGAGAAGATGAGAGAGAGAAGAGAGAGAGAGAGGATGCGAGAAGGACGATGAGACCGGAGAGAGACGTGAGATAAGAGAGAGAGATAGAGAGATTTAGGAGATCGAGAAGATAGAGAGAGAGAAGAGAGAGAAGAGAGAGAGAGAGAGAGAGAGAGAGAGAGAGAGAAGAGAGAGAGGAAGAGGAGAGAGAGAGAGAGAGAGAGAGGAGAGAGAGAGAGAGAGAGAGAGAGAGAGAGAGAGAGAGAGAGAGAGAGAGAGAGAGAATGTCACCCACAGGATGTTTATATACCACAGTCAAGGAAGACCACAGCCGCTGAATATATTAAGCTCAAATTTGTATTGGAATTTGCATGAATCTATTCACAACTTTCAACTTGTATCTACACGACAGGACTGGAAGGAAGCTGAAAACACTATGAAGCCTGTCATTTAGAGCGAGGAAGACGAGAATTCTCAGCTTCCTCGCTCTAAATGACAGGCTTCATTCAGTGAAGTAATGGCTTCATTCCTGGCTTCACTGTGTTTTCAGCTCCCTTCCAGTCCTGCCGTAAAGTTGAAGACTCGCAAATTCTGATACAGATTTGTGCGTAGAGTATCTGAAAAGACTAATAGATTACTGGGATACATGAATATCTTCAAATGAAACTTTATAATTTGTATATTTCTTTATACAATAAAAAGACGATCATGACAATTCTTTTTCTATTGATTCCCCAAAAGTGATGAAATAAATGCTTAAAAGAAACAGGAAGTCTTGATCTCAAGTGAGTGACTGCACGAGGCTAGGTGAGAATGCCACAAGGACTGACGGCGAGACCAGCCACAACAAAAATAATACAAAAACATTGAATATTGCAGACGGGTTCTTAATGAGTCCCAGATTGTAAAAAATAAAGCTGAGATTACAACTTGCCCTCATAGTGTTGGCAATACAGTGGCTGCCGTGACTGTGTGAATGGATCTCTACAAGGACAGAAAGAAAGACTTGTAGTGTGTGGAGGGAGTGAAGTGTTGTAGAAATAGAGGTGTAGGAAAGACCTATTCTGTCAGGGCCACTTTCTTGAGGAAATAACCAAGGGACAAACGTTACTGGATTACGTAAATCAAACCATGAAGAGGAATAGATTTGGCAGTTTTAGAATGACGAAAATACGTAAGTGGGCTGATCCAAGGGGCCCATGAGCCTATGAAGAGAAAAGTGGACATGAAAGTCAGAATTCTGGACGCTGCTCTGTGTGTGTTCATGGAAGCACACACGAGAGACTGTCATAACAGATCTGAACACAAAGGTAGGGAGAGAAAGCTAAATGCCTCCAACACTTTTATCATGGATACAATTGAAAGGTAGGAGAATGGTAGTGCCTGAGGATAGAGAGAGAGGTGGTAATGGCAGTGCCTGGAGCAAATGAAAGCACAGAGCAAGGTACACCAGCCTATACTTTGTATCAAACAGGGAAGAAGGGATTGCATGAAGCCTGTAATAAGACCAGGAAACAAATATGTGAAGACTGGAGGAAAATAATGCTGATGAGAGCGGGATAGCGTCAAGAAAATGTGGATTGAAGGAGCTGAGAGTAAGGCGATTCAGGTGGTTTGGGCACGTGAAGAGGAGAGAAGGTGGTGAGGAATAGGCGAGAGCTGTTGGAGTGAAAGTCTCAGGTTGCCATCCACCGGGCAGGCCAAGGCAGACGTGGAGGCAGTCGGCCGCTTTTTTAAACATGGACTAGGGAGAGTCTAACGTGGAGCTTCCATGATAGACTCAAGTAGTAGCAATGCCAAGAACGCGTGCTTTAGACGCCAGCAGCGAGAGCTAACATGGTCCTATGTTGATCCACGACTGCACTTGGGTTGGCAGCCCTGAACCAGGGAGATCATATATTGGGGGACGGAGAGCGGAAGAGTCATTGGTCTCCGCGCCCTGCTACCCAGAACAACAAAACACACCATACCATATATGAACCTATATTCTTCATTTATTCACTTTTTTACCCACATTTTCCCTGATCTTCATAGCTCTTCCCATTATCGGGAGTCAAGATTGTCATGGTCATGTTATAGTTATTATTTAGTTGCACAACTAATGATGCCTTAATCACTAGTTGATAGTTGATAGTTTGATAGTTGACTAGTTTTTTAGTTGATAGTTGGAGTATGTGAGAGAGAGAGAGAGAGAGAGAGAGAGAGAGAGAGAGAGAGAGAGAGATCATGCATGAGTGAGAGGACAGCAGGATGTGAGAATGAGGTGGATAGATATGTGGAAATGGGAGACTTCTGCCGTGGCCTCCCCGTAGAGGGATGTAAGGAACCGCTGTTAGCGTAGACTAGACTATTATGACCAAAAAGAGAATAAATGTCTCCTCTGTTTCCATTAATTAAATGCAAGTGCTGCTGTATAGTCGTATAAGTGAGTGACTATTATATTGCTGATAGTCTGGACTCGGCGGGCGAGGAGAGATAAACAAACCCAGATTTTGTAGGGCGCCAAACGCGGTCTTTAAAAAAATATTTCAGATGCTTCATAATCTGCAGTAGACGCATGTATACACTCATATTTTGCCAAACAGAATATTGACAATACCGCTAATTGTCTTAGCATGGGCATTTGCATAGTATCGTAAATATCATTAGACTCAAGTGTTGGACAGGGTCCTGGGTGTCTAACATTTCCAATACTATTCTCGTTAGTTTTAGACCAACTTAAGACTAATCTCCCCGGAAAATGTTTAGAAAACGGAAATGCCTGTCTAAAGCCACGTTATCATTTTTTATGAAAATCTGGTCTTTTTAAAAAACCACAAAATAAAAATCACAGACAATTCTTTTCTTTGATCCTAAAAAGTGATGAATAAATGCTTAAAAGAACAGAAGTCTTCCTCAAGTGAGGATGCACGAGGCTGGTAGAATGCCACAAGGACTGACGCGAGACCAGCCACAACAAAATAATACAAAACATGAAATTGCAGAGGGGTTTCTAATTTTACTTTGAATCGCAAACCAAATAAAAACTTAAATTTAAAAGGTCCCAGATTGTAAAAAAAAGCAGAGATTACAACTTGCCCTCATGTGTTGGGCATACAGTGGCTGCCGTGACTGTGTGAATGGATCTCTACAAGGACAGAAAGAAAGACTTGTAGTGTGTGGAGGGAGTGAAGTGTTGTAGAAATAGAGGTGTAGGAAAGACCTATTCTGTCGGGCCACTTTCTTGAGGAAATAACCAAAGGGGGAAAAACGTTACTGGATTACGAAAATCAAACCATGAAGAGGAATAGATTTGGCAGTTTTAGAATGACGAAAATACGTAAGTGGGCTGATCCAAGGGGCCCATGAGCCTATGAAGAGAAAAGTGGACTGAAGTCAGAATTCTGGACGCTGCTCTGTGTGTGTTCATGGAAGCCCCACACGAGAGACTGTCATAACAGATCTGAACACAAAGGTAGGGAGAGAAAGCTAAATGCCTCCAACACTTTTATCATGGATACAATTGAAAGGTAGGAGAATGGTAGTGCCTGAGGAGAGAGAGAGGTGGTAATGGCAGTGCCTGGAGCAAATGAAAGCACAGAGCAAGGTACACCCGGCCTATACTTTGTATCAAACAGGGAAGAAGGATTGCATGAAGCCTGTAATAAGACCCAGAACAATATGTGAAGACTGGAGGAAAATAATGCTGATGAGAGCGGGATAGCGTCAAGAAAATGTGGATTGAAGGAGCTGAGAGTAAGGCGATGGAGGTGGTTTGGGCACGTGAAGAGGAGAGAAGGTGGTGAGGCATTGTGGAGAGCTGTTAGAGTGGAAGTGTCAGGTGAGAGTAAGGAGATTGAGGTGGTTTGGGCACGTACAGAGGAGAGAAGGTGGTGAGGCATTGAGGAGAGCTGTTAGAGTGGAAGTTCCAGGTTGCCATCCACAGGGCAGGCCAAGGCAGACATGGAGGCAGTGTGTTGAAGAGGATCTGGCAGCATTGGCCATTGAAGAAGTTACAGAAGATACAGGAACTACCTCGTGTAGGTCTCACGGCCTCTTGTAGCTTCCTTACTTTCTTATGTTCTTAGTTGAGGCAACGGATAGAAATAGTTGGAAGCGTATCATCGGCCGTCTAACCTTATAAAACTTATGGGAAAAACTGACGCTAAACAGAAAGAAGAAGGCATCAATGAAGACTACACAGCGCGCCAAAGCATTGTTCGCGACATCATAACACAGCGCTTCCATACGGGAATTCAGAAAATGTACTCTATGGCAGCCTACTGACTTCCGAGAGAGATATCTTACATATGGCAGCTTGTTTAAGGCACGGCCAGTCCATCAAGACCGTTGAGGAATGTTCAGATGCCACTTGTCAATTATAGACGAAGCATTTAAAAAAGTATCGCCTTCCTTCCCGCGAGTAATTTGAACAGAGGCGCATTGGTATAATTATCATTATTTGCATAATGAGTGGCAAGAAAGACCTAACAAAGGAGCAAATTATGTTACAAGGAAATATGTGCATAAGTGGGTGGAGAGTTTCGGGGTGGGTTGGCGGTGTCGCGGCAGCCGCGACACCAGAACATTATAAGTGGCCAGGGCGAGGATGTAAAACCTCGGCAAGCACCCTAAATGTCATGAAACGTCAAGTGGATGCCCATCCTCAATTAAGAGCAAGAAAAAAATTGCGATATGACTTTTACATCCTCGCCCTGGCCACTTATAATGTTCTGGTGTCGCGGCTGCCGCGACACCGCCAACCCACCCCGAAACTCTCCACCCACTTATGCACATATTTCCTCGTAACATCCACAATCCTTGATATTTCTTCCACTGGCCTCTCTGCCTTGTGTAGAGATACACTAACTATAATTTGCTCCTTTGTTAGGTCTTTCTTGCCACTCATTATGCAAATAATGATAATTATACCAATGCGCCTCTGTTCAAATTACTCGCGGGAAGGAAGGCGACACTTTTTTAAATGCTTCGTCTATAATAGACAAGTGGCATCTGAACATTCCTCAACGGTCTTGATGGACTGGCCGTGCCTTAAACAAGCTGCCATATGTAAGATAGCTCTCTCGGAAGTCAGTAGGCTGCCATAGAGTACATTTTCTGAATTCCCGTATGGAAGCGCTGTGTTATGATGTCGCGAACAATGCTTTGGCGCGCTGTGTAGAGTAGTCAATCTGTGCCATGACATACCTTCCCCTTGGCGTCCCTGGCTGGTGCATCCTCCGCTCAAGCCTTGCACAGTGAAGGCTTGAACCACTGCCATACTGTTTCTTGAGCCTGCCTGGAGCCTTGATGAGACTTGACTTGCTGAAGTAGCCTGTGGTGGGTGCTGTACAGTCTGGCTTGCTCTTCCATGCCTTGCACCTCTGAAGCATGTCACGCCTTCTTGTCATGTTCATCCATTCTTCCTCTTCTTCCATCTGACAAACAAAGAACCTATCATTATCTGAAGTACATGTCTTATCATATTATTTTTCTACCACAACCTAACAAAGCTGTCATGTGCTGTGACTTATCTTCAAGCATAAGAAAATAAGTGCATCCGCATTAACTTTTCATCACGTGAAATATCATCTACCTCATCACAGTTACGACTACAACATAAGTAACATATAAATCAGTTATACTTTTGTGTGACTCCTACTTTTATCTCATTCAATTTGTATTAATTCCTTTGTATATAGACATGAATCTTATTATTTCTGTGGTGATTTAGCTGTGGCACATCAGTCCTTGGATGATCTAGTGCAGCACCTTCCCACCACTCATCACAGACACTTAAAACAAAGTGAACCCCTTGAGGCCCAGAACGTAATATCCATTGTAATTTGGGTACCATTAGATGATTTTTAGTGAATATAAGCAATATTTTATAGATATGACCTGTTAAGTACCCTTGTCTACTAGTTAGCTTGGTGTATTTAGTTACTTTTCGTAATTTTATGGCTGATAAGACGATTTTATGTAGCAAAGGAAAGATCTGGGCGTGAAGGGGTTAAGACAAAGTTAAATAACCTGTTAGTTAAGATCAACAATGCATCCATACACTCTTAATGCAAGTCACATGAGAGATTGCAGAGAATAAAGAACAATCAGGAGGCTAACCTTTGTGAAGTGGAGACACTCTGCCCCACTCTGTGCCTCTGTGGCTCACCATCGCACCCAAACACAGACCTCTTAATGGTTATATATCCATGTTATCAATAAAGTCTGTTGTGCCATCCAAGGACCCCTTGGCCTACCCTACAACCATGTTAAAAATCAGTAAACTGAACTCAACTTTTAACCTCAACTTGTAATTCTAGAAACAATGGAAATGTATCTCCTATGAATTCACAATCATTACAAAGGGCAAGACACAGCCATATCACAAATCTCTCAAGGCCTTTATTAAAAAAGAAAAAGAAAGCTAGACTACCTGCGTATTCCCATGCTGTTCCTTCATCAACCTTACTTTAGTACAAACTTTTTCTTTTTTTACTTTTGAGTATTTTCTTTAACCCCTTGAGACCCAGAACGTAATTTCCATTGTAATTTGGCTAACATTTAGACAATTTTTAGTGAATATCAGCAATATTTTATATCTATGACCTGTTTAGTAGCCTTGTCGACTAACTAATTTGGTATACTCAGTAACTTTTCGTAATTTTATGGCTCGACAAGACAATTTTATATAGCAAAGGAAAGATCTGGGTGTGAAGGGGTGAATGCAAATCTAGAACGTGGCATATCTGAGGATCTTGAGTTATAACAGTGTATTCCAAACAGACATTCTAAATATTCTCATGTCACTTTGGGCACAGGCTTACTGAACAATGCATAAACAAAAACCACGCTTGCAGGGCATAATAATAAGCTTAAATCATAGCTTATAGAATAGGGTGTGTAGCTAAGCAGTGTCCATCTCCTCCTCAGACACCAGCTTGACTGTTTCGGACACGATCTCGATGGGCCGCACGACGGATGTCAGCACGTCAGTCACGCCGCGCTTGTACTCATACTTGCCGACCCTGGGAACAAAGAATTGAATGGGGAATGAACATAAGACATTAGAAAATAAGGAAGCTACAAGAGGCCTTGAGACCTACACGAGGTAGTTCCTGTTACTTAACTCTACCTATATCCACCTCTCTTCCCCATCCATGAATTTGTCTAGCCTCCTTTTAAAGACCCCAATAGACTCCATTGACCACCTAACGACTGAGTTCATGCCAATCATTC
This sequence comes from Chionoecetes opilio, assembly GCA_016584305.1. Classification (NCBI taxonomy): domain Eukaryota; kingdom Metazoa; phylum Arthropoda; class Malacostraca; order Decapoda; family Majidae; genus Chionoecetes; species Chionoecetes opilio. The sequence goes on along the minus strand of JACEEZ010014564.1, from coordinate 49,293 downwards.
ACCACTATTTGTGAACCAGTTTTTCCTTATTTCTTTTTTTAAATCTACGCTTTTCCAGCTTGAATCCGTTACTTCTTGTTCTACCCTGCTTACTAGCCCTTACTTATACCCTTACGTACCCTTACTTACTTCTAACAACAGAATACAAGTCACTGCTCACCTTTGACCCTTGACATTGGCAATGTCATAAGGGCGCTGCATGTTGGCGCCGTCCTTGGTGATGACATTAAGGTCAATGTTGGAGCCGGAGCCGAGGTCATTGAACACGCCACCCGCAATGGCATCCCGCACCAGCTGCTTGGCTTCATCCAGCTGCCAATCAAAGCAAAGACCTTATGCATAGGTGTCCATGTATGTTTACCCTATGTACTATATGCACTTTGATACTATGTGCCCTAATGTGCCTATATTATGTATTTTTTGTTTTGCTCTAGTACTTAAGTTAACTCCTTGTCTTGTTGTTGTTGCTTTTTTTGTCTGTATGCCTCCGGGCGATAATAAAATCATTATTATTATAACCTCATGTTATTGGAATGTATCAATCATTAGCTTTATTCTGTCAGTTCATTTATAAATGTATGATAGTAGAGAAACACTTTTCTGTAATATTTAATGTTACCAATAAGTACTTGTGGATGAATATAGAAGTAAGGTAAAGATGGGGGCATACGCTAAGCTGTGCGTGGCCTCAGTGCTCATCTCCGTGGCATTAGCCTTTGAGCCGGGACACAAGGCTGGTGTGATATCCAGGTTACCACAGTTACCTTCCCCATGTTTTCTTAGGTACCCATTTATCGACTAATCCCAAAAGGAAGGATGAACAGCTGGTTGGGCTGCGAGCCGACAGCTCTGGCCAAGATTCAAACCCAGATCCATGAATTTGTAGCCAGGTACCACGGAGGCGTTTCTATATGGTGGAGGCGGTGGCAGAGTGGTTAGCGTCACCGGGTGGCGTTCTCGAAGACCAGAGTTCGATCCCGAGTGAGACCCATAAATACACTTTAAATATTTCTGCACCGTCGAGTGGCCTAAGAACACCCACATGCTGCCCATCAACTCTACCTTGGATGGCGAGTGCATCGGAGGACACAGGGGACGGCATGAGCCTTTAATCACAGGCGTCACTATAACAATCCTGCCTGCACCACCACGGGCGAGGGCTAACCAACACAGCCCTCAAGTGAGCCTCCAGAGCCTGCCATCCGAGCCCTGGAGGTCACTGCCTACACGCGCTATAGGCCAAGATGTATAAAAAAAAAAAAATATATAAAAAAATAAAAAATGTATATAAGCACGACCGTAAGCACGACCACCCCAAAATCAACTGCATCAAACTTGCCCTGACTGACCTTCATGTCCGGCTTCCAGCGAGACTCAAAGACTGACATGGCAGCCAGAGACCCTGAGCCCATGGAGGTGTAGGGCAGGCGGTCGGTGGAGCCGTGAGGGTGGATGGAGTAGATGTGGGAGCCAAACTTGTCCACCCCACCCAGCACTAGGGCAGCACCAACGTGGCCCTGGGGGGGAAGATCAGGAATGACTATTAATTAACTTCATGGTCACCTTTAGCCATACTTTAGTCATGCAGCATTATTCACAATTATACTGTCACCACCATCAGGTGATGCAATACACTCATGCCGTCATCAAGTGATGCAATACATACACTCATGCTGTCATTTAGTGATGCAATACACTCATGCTGTCATCAAGTGATGCAATACACTCATGCTGTCATCAAGTGAGGCAATACATACACTCATGCTGTCATCAGGTGATGCAATACACTCATGCTGTCATTTAGTGATGCAATACATACACTCATGCTGTCATTTAGTGATGCAATACACTCATGCTGTCATTTAGTGATGCAATACACTCATGCTGTCATTTAGTGATGCAATACACTCATGCTGTCATTTAGTGATGCAATACACTCATGCTGTCATCAGGTGATGCAATACACTCATGCTGTCATTTAGTGATGCAATACACTCATGCTGTCATCAGGTGATGCAATACACTCATGCTGTCATTTAGTGATGCAATACACTCATGCTGTCATCAGGTGATGCAATACACTCATGCTGTCATTTAGTGATGCAATACACTCATGCTGTCATTTAGTGATGCAATACACTCATGCTGTCATTTAGTGATGCAATACACTCATGCTGTCATTTAGTGATGCAATACACTCATGCTGTCATTTAGTGATGCAATACACTCATGCTGTCATTTAGTGATGCAATACACTCATGCTGTAATCACCATCACCAATAAATTGGGCACAAGACAAAAGGAAATATAAACGGTCAAGGTACAATACATACAGTGATGTATGGAATGAACTACCTTAATGCTATTTTTTTTACTTTTTCGTAATCTCTGGCTCAACAAAAAAAAAAAGCAACCCAGTAGAGCATAAACATTAAGACTCCAGCAAATCACCATAACACATGGTTGGGGAGGCAGTAGCAGAGTGGTTAGCGTCTCTGAGTGGCGTTCTCGGTGACCCCAGTTCAATCCCGAGCGAGAAGCATAAATCCACTTTAAAATCTTTCTGCACCGTCGAGTGGCCTAAGAACACCCACCTGCTGCCTATAACTCTACCTTCGATTGCGAGTGCATCGGAGGACACAGGGGGGCGGCATGAGCCTTTAATTACAGGCGTCACTATAAAAATCCTGCCTGCGCCACCACGGGCGAGGGCCAACCATCACAGCCCTCAAGTGAACCTCCAGGGCCTATCATCCCACCCCTGGAGTTCACTGCCTACACGCGCTATAGGCATACAGTAGATGTAAAAAAAAAAAAAAATATAGTCTATTTTTTTAACAAGGCAAAAATTCCATTCTATCTTAAGGTCTCAAGCTTAAAATGATGCCTATGTTTACCTGCTAATATGGTTAACAATGATAAAATACAACTGTAATTTAGAAGAAGCATAGTATTCCCTCCTCCCGGCATCAAATATCAGTCAGTAAGCAGCAAGGGGGGCAGGATTTTTCACCTTGTTAAAAAAATTAGATTATAAACACAATGTTAACGCAAAGAGCCGTGAGACACACCTGGTATCTGAAGAGCATCTGCTTGAGCATGGTGTTGGCGGCGATGACAGGCACCTGGCGGCCGGTGTTGAGGCGGTGCAGCTCCAACTGACTGGCCATCATCTGGGTGGTCATCTCAAGGTCAGCCGCCGTACCTGATGACACAACAACATAAGATGATAAGGAAAAATATGGAAAAATAAGGAAATAATATAAATCGTAATAAGAAAATAAGGAAGCTACAAGAAGAAATAAGGAAGCGAAATGACTGAACAGAACCACTCAACTCTCATGTCTTCAACCTTAGTCTATATATCCCATCGTTGGAGTATATATCCCTACATATCAATAGCAGTATATATCCCACGATGGAAATAGCCTTGTCAGAATCAGTGCAGAGAAGGATGACCAAAATTATTCAAGGAATGTGTAACTTTAATTATAAGACGAGATTGAAGCTATTAAATTTACACTCACTGGAGAGGCGTAGAGTAAGGGGCGATCTAATAGAAGATTTTAAGTGGATCAAGGGATACAATAAAGGGGATGTAGGAAAAGTTCTTAAGGTTAGTAAGCAGGGTAGAACAAGTAACGGATTGAAGCTGGAAAAGCGTAGATTTAAAAAGGGAATTGGGAGAAACTGGTTCACAAATAGGGTGGTGAATGATTGGAATGGACTCAGTCGTCAGGTGGTCAATGCGGAGTCTATTGGGGTCTTTAAAAGGAGTCTGAATAAATTCATGGATGGGGAAGAGAGGTGGATGTAGGTAGTGTTAAGTAACAGGAACTACCTCGTATAGGTCTCACGGCCTCTTGTAGCTTCCTTATTTTCTTATGTTCTTAACCACCTGGAGTCCAACGGTTCATCATTAAGTCATACTACAATAAGTAGTAAAATATATTATTTACCGTCATAGCATGTGGTTGTTGTTTTTACTGTTTCGTACATGGAGTTCTATACTCCTGTGGTACGTGTTCATGCGGCTGTTGGCTGCAGGTTTGCCATTTGGTATTTTTCATTACCAAATTAGGGTAAATTTGGTAATGAAAAATCCATCTGATAATGAATCACATGATTTGGTATTGGACTTAAATTTGGTAATGAAATGAATGAAATTTGGTACAGAACAGAAAACACCCTTATTCATTTCCCCTCAAAACTATTACTTGATGGACTGAGCTAGTTGTTTGTGTCCCGCACTATAAAGTGCATATACGGTCAGGGGTCAGGACAGGGACAGGACTTGTCAAGTACAAGTATGCGTCGCAGACCCGATTTGGGGGAGGCGGTAGCAGAGTGGTTAGCATCACCGAGTAGCGTTCTCGAAGACCCGAGTTCGATCCCGAGTGAGACCCATAAATCCACTTAAAATCTTTCTGCACCGTCAAGTGGCCTAAGAACACCCACATGCCCTGCATATTAACTCTACCTTCGATTGTGATGCATCAGAGGACACAGGGAGGCGGCATGAGCCTCTAATTACAGGCGTCACTATAACAATCCTGCCTGCGCCACCACGGGCGAGGGCCAACCATCACAGCCCTCAAGTGAACCTCCAGGGCCTTCCATCCCACCCCTGGGTCACCACTGCCTACAGGCGCTCTAGGCATAAAGGTAAAAAAAAAAAAAAAAAGTAAAATAACATACCTGCCCCACAGCAGTACATGTTTGGCTGCAAGTAATGAATTTTGCTGCAGTTCTTATCGGCCACAATGTCTCCCTCGGTGGCGCGCGTGTCTGCTCCCAAAACCACGCCATCCTTGAACACAATGCCGGCAATGGTGGTGCCCGTCTTGCGGCATCTAGGGGCATGGAGACCTCGGCCCACCAGGTTTTCATTCCTGAGAAATAACAAATTCAATGAACATTATAATCAGACACAACACTGTAAAGGACTAATACATCAGACACAACACTGTAAAGGACTAATACATCAGACACAACACTGTAAAGGACTAATACATCAGACACAACACTGTAAAGGACTAATACATCAGACACAACACTGTAAAGGACTAATACATCAGACACAACACTGTAAAGGACTAATACATCAGAGACAACACTGTAAAGGACTAATACATCAGACACAACACTGTAAAGGACTAATACATCAGACACAACACTGTAAAGGACTAATACATCAGACACAACACTGTAAAGGACTAATACATCAGACACAACACTGTAAAGGACTAATACATCAGACACAACACTGTAAAGGACTAATACATCAGACACAACACTGTAAAGGACTAAAAATTACTAATCTAGCTGAAAATTATTCATTTATCACTCCCAAATTGGTCCAATCAGTACATTTCATAAGAATTTAGACAAATTCCCTACTCTAAAGGTTTCTAGGAAAATCTTTAAAGAGAATTTCCCTCAATATTTGTATGTAGAGATTATGACGACTTTTGGGGAGCCATAAATCAGTTGTATTTGCTTCCCTTACAAAACAAACAAATGTTTCCCACCAGTTGCCCAGGCTTTTTACCTATAGGAAAAAGATAGAGGTGGAGGTAAAGGTAAAGACGGGGGCAAACGCTATGCTGCACGTGGCCTCGGTGCTCATCTCCGTCGCATTAGCCCTTGAGCCTGTGGTGGGTGACAACCCGCTACCCCGGGACACAGGGGCAGAGCGAAGGGGTACAGAGCGAGTGACGGTGACACTCTGGCAGCACCTCAAGTGAAGGCTGCTAACCAAACACTAACACCGGGCCGCATTTTTATAAGCCAGGTCTGGAAAGGTTACCCTTCACCTGGTAAAGACGCTTGGCTGGCTAAATTTTGACACTAGGACCAAAATCCCCTACACAATTGGGAGTGTGGTTTATGTTCACCTTATTGAATTCTAAGAAACATTCTCTCTATGAACTTCCGTCGCAAATCACTACTTTCGGAGATATAAAATGTTTTTAATAGGAAGGAGTGTCTGGCCCATACCAAGGAGTCATGATGAAGGTCGAGCGACGAACGACGAACAACTGAGGAAGGGCACCATAAAAGGGATATGTCTCGTGTAGCGATATCACCAGCTACCTTTTTTGCCCGAGTAGCGACACTGCACAAATACACACTGAAACACTGCTCCCTGGGTGAAAAGTTGTTTGACAATGTATAGCAATTCTGATCCTGGGTAAAACATGGTGGAAGTATTGAATGTAGAGTAGTAATTAAAGTAGAACATAGAACATTTCAAGTGAATGTGCCTTTGCCTAGAACACTACCCTACCGGTATACTGAAACACTGCTATCTGGGTGAATAGTTGTTTTGACAGTATAGTACACGTATACCAATTCTGACCTTGGGTAAAACGTATATATTGTCAAACAACTATTCACCCAGATAGCAGTGTTTCAGTATACCGGTAGGGTAGTGTTCTAGGCAAAGGCACATTCGCTTGAAATGTTCTGTTCTACTTTAATTACTACTCTACATTCAATGCTTCCACCATGTTTTACCCAGGATCAGAATGGGTATACACTGTCAAACAACTATTCACCCAGGGAGAAGTGTTTCAGTGCGTATTTGTGCAGTGTAGCTATTCGGGCAAAAGGTAGCTGGTGAGAATACACGACCTTTCGAGCGAACGACTTTTCGAGAGGAGGACCATTCTGAGGACCCAATTGTGTGTGTGTGTGTTGTGTATGCGTGCAGGTGTATACAAAGAGACAGCCACCGTAGTGACAGGTGTCACTACCGCCTCGGGGGAGGCGGTAGCGGAGTGGTTAGCGTCCGACTGGCGTTCTCAGTGACCCGAGTTCGATCCCCGAAGAAAACCAAAACCCTTCTGCACCGTGGAGTGGCCTAAGAACACCCACATGCCCTGCTCATCAACTCTACCTTCGATTGCGAGTGCATCGGAGGACACAGGGGGGCGTCATGAACCTCTAATCACAGGCGTCACTATAAAAATCCTGCCTGCGCCGCCACGGGCGAGGACCAACCATCACAGCCCTCAAGTGAACCTCCAGAGACTACCATCCGAGCCCTGGATCACCACTGCCTACAGGCGCTATAGGCACAGGTGTAAAAAAAGAAAAAAAAAAAAAAAAAAGCGTGGTGTATGTGGTAAAGCGAGAGACTAGGAGTGAGGTGATAGCCCCCCCAGTGTGTGTGTCTGACCTAAAGAGCGATCGCGCAGTTCTCGTCCACTATAACGGCGTCAGCCCCGTACCGCCGCGGCCACGGGTACGGCGCGGGCCACAGTGGTCAATAGAAGCTAATCTCGGGCACGCGAGACTCGAAACTAGGCTCAGCGCATCAAGGTATACCCTGGGTACGTCTGTGTAGTATTCAGCGGGAGACACTTAGCGAAAACACGTCACAATATACCATTTACCAGCATAAAACTAAGAGGCATATATTTCAGGGAGAATATTACGCTGAAAGGCTAATATAGCGGCAATGTATTATCGTCCACCCTAAATTTATCAATAATAATACTTCTATTGCCACTAATATGCCATAAATAAGGTATTTAAGGGTAAATTTCACCTTATTTTCCATTAAATAAGGTTATATATCGGGAATAAACAGTAAACATTGCCGCTCAGTTGGTTCCTGGACGCTGATTGGCTGAGAGGTGTAGGGAGAGATGCCAGGCCTCTGATTGGCTGAGAGATTTAGGGAGAGATGCCAGGCCTCTGATTGGCTCTGAGGAAGGCTGGCCTGGCCGTCATTTTACGTGGCGCCAATTATTATTTAAAAAGAATAGTCACTTTTTTATTCGTGGACCGATTATGGATTGTATAGCCTTAATGAAAACCCCAGCTTTTTTTATGACTACCCATATAAAGTCTGCGATACTTAAGGCCTTCGTAAAAGAAATACGATTCAATCATTTAGTAACACCGTAGATTTTAGCGATATTTTGTTGATCTTTCTTTTTTTACACTAAATATAGGGGGATTTTTGTGTGTTTTAATATTTTTCGATATTTCCGCATCGTTTTATGCATAAATCACGCGCCTGAGGGCTGTATTTTGTTTATTTATTTTAGGCGGGTTTTGTTTACATTTTAACGTCTAACTTGTTCCTCCTTCTAAATGAGCGGTGAGGTTATTTGTGTGTGATTAGCTATGCCTACAGGCGCAGTGTGTTTGTGTGTGCCTATGGGACGTGTTTTTCACGTGTTTACTAGAGGAATACATCTGACTCAGTGGTTGAAAGGGTCAAATTATCGAAAAAACAAAAGATGCTTTGCTCCCTGCTTTCAACACTTTATGAGGATCTGTTACTGTTTATAAGATACACACGTCATATAGTATTTGCCCATATTTTTTCACGAATTATTGAGCCTTGGGTAAAAAGTCGATTTTTGTTATGGTAAATTTTGGGGGTTTTTCAGCCATCTTTTGATACGGGTTATTTAATTATTTCTTCGTTATTTCATTGTTTTTTAAGGCTTATTGTGTCCTATTTATCATTATTTTACTATATCGGTGTTGATTTATTCATTATTTGATGTGAAGGAAATAGTTGTAGCCTCGAGTTGCATGTCAAGATCAAGCGAAGCTCTGATCAAGTCACATCAAGTCCTCATGATGACGTCACAGCGGCCATATTGGCAATTTACCCTTATTCTTACATTTATACCTCAATTTCCGGCTTCCCGTGCAATATTCAAGGCTATGTAAGGGGTAAGAAAGGGTGTGGGGCTGTATTGCATGATATTACCCATTGACAAAGACAATATGTGCACGATAAATAGGTAAAAACAAGGTATATCTGGCTTCACTTATCTTTTTTCTCTTCAGTTTTTTACCTCAATTTACGGGTTCCCTTGCAATATTCAAGGCTATGTAACGGGTAAGAAAGGATGTGGGGCTGTATTGCATGATATAACACCCAAGCAAAGGCAATATATGCACGCTAAATGGGTAAAAATGGGGTATTTCTGGGTTCAAAACTTCCCGCTATTATAAAAACAAGCCTTTTATTTATATTCTAATAGATTTTGATGTGTTGGTGTCCTCAGTAATAACAGACACTAGAAGCTCCTCACTCACAGACATTCTGAGAACAACAGTTACTGAATTCTGGACAGGAAACATTTAGGAAACATTGGCGAGATCGCTACACCGGCGTGAGGCAAACAGAGGTGACAGAGGTACCACCACCACTCTGCCCCGTCACTCTCATTCCCCTCGCCACTCACACTCAACACACAGTACTTACCTTCCAAAGTTGTTGAATTGAAAGCCAGCCTGCGGGTTCTCTGTTTCCTCCACCATTGTAATAAGACAGGCGACGAAGCTCCAAGCTTTCTGAAGGAATGACAAACACAACCTTGCCAGCTACACAACCTTGGATACGGCTACTGATAACTAGTCTTTATATACATGAAATGACATAGTTTTCTGAATATACATTACTACATATCTCTCTAGCATATTAATCTCCTTTTCGTCAGCCTTTATATTTCACATACTCCTCAATTTATTAATAAATTGGCTTTACAGGATCACCATTACTTGACACGTATTTAGATATACCAGTAAAGATACATATATATTCTTTGGATGAAATATCAAGTAGAGTACCAATGATAAGCTATATTTCACTTTATATGCTAGAAATCATAGTGGTTTTCCATATATTTCACTAGTTATCTTCTTAAAACCCGAGGATGGCAAATGTAAAAGTTAAGAATGAGTGAGTCTGCCTTGAAAAAGTTATCTTTCAAGGTAGACTCATTCATTCTTAACTTTGAAGCTTCCTTATTGTCTTATGTTCTTATGTTCCTACAACCATTCATCACATACTATATACAATCTAGGTAATAAGCACTATGTATATGATCAATTATTTTGCCTACCTTTCATAAATTTGAGTCGCTCTTCTTATAATTATACAACCTGTCGCTCCATGAATTATTTATTAAAGGAGCTTTAAAAAGAGGCTAGGGAGCTTTAAAAAGAGGCTAGGGAGCTTTAACAGGAGGTTAGGGAGCTTAAAAATGAGGTTAGGGAGCTTTAAAAGGAGGCTAGGGAGCTTTAATAACCGTGTTTATTGAATGCAAACATCATCTTGTAGTTACTGATGTCTAGATCGAAACAATGATGACTCTTTTATTGGACGTCTATCATTAACAAGTACGATATTATTGAGCCCTTAAAACCCTAACATTGAGAAATCTAGATCAGTTAACCCCTTCAGGCCCAAAACGTAATTTCTATTGTAATTTGGTTACCATTAGACGTTTTTAAGTTAATATATAAGCAATATTTTATAGATATGACCTGTTTAGTATCCCAGCTGGGGTGGCATTTTGGAACACTACTAAGACCATCTTAGGGGACTAAGACCATCTTAGCGCTAGGTGGACATTTTCGGAAGCAAAGTTCGCTCCGCCTAAGACAGTGCAGCGAGTGTAAACTAAGGCAGGGTTGGGGTCGTCTTAGCCCGCAATTTTCTCCGTCACCATAACAACAATGGTTATATTATTGGTTATATATTATATATTTTAGACTGTATATAGTATATAAGGCTGTATAATACACTATGTATATATATATATAGGTGTGGGCTATATATATACTATATATATAGGGGTGGGCTGGGCGGAATAGATATGATTTGCGACAGAAACGGTTAGCAGATTAATTCTAAACATCAAAACACACCAGAAAAAAAGTGTCGTTATTCACGATAATATCACATACTGGCTATGATGTGTGTGCAGTGGCGTCACCGTGGGGGGGCTAAGGGGGACTGAGCCCCCCCAAGTCAAGGACTGAGCCCCCCCAAAATTGCTGCTAGTAGCCTGCTACCCAAAAACAATAAAAAGGAATATTTATCCAATTTTCCATGCCAGAGCAAAACCTTATTTTTCACACTTTTATAGAAAAATTGGTTTGATGTTTCATTTAAATGTTGAAATATGTTTGCTAACAAACCTTGAAATTACTAAGTATATTCTATTATAGAGATATTCTATAGAACCTCCGTTACCTCTTCCAAACCAAGCTGATCCCTGCATTGGGTTATTAAATTGACAAAATAGTTACCGTTCACTTCGTGACTTCTCAGTCAGATTCGTTTTCTTTCATGACTTCAATCATGCTACGCAGCTTCGCTTGAATCGCTTCAGTGTGTACATGTTATGCAAAGGAAGAGGACTATTGAATTTTAAGGTAAAGGAAGTATTTTTTTCTTGAGCAAATATCATTGCATGTGAATTTTGCAGATCACGAATATCTATTGCCTAGTTCAAAGATATTGTCAGTGTGTATGAAAGCTAATACAAGACAGTGACTGTCGCTGTCTGTAATATGACATAAAAACAGGCAGTATAGCAATGGCAATTGTAGCCTTGTAGGCCTCGAGTCCTCGACCCAAGGTTATTGTTCTCAATATTCTGTGGGAACACTTAAGTCCACAAACATCTAGAATGTATATTATATTCGTACATATTCTTATTTTCAGTTATCCAACAATATATTAAAATCAACCTAAAGTATATGCCTGTAGTGAACAGCCCCTAACCAAATTCATCATCAACAACAACCTTTCTTTTTCGCCCCGACTTTGATGGTGAGAATGTGATTGTTATTATCTCGTTCACAAACTGACATCACGACTAATTTGACATGTGAGTGGTATTTATGTGTCATGTAATTTAAGCTTAATTCCACTTTCTTCTCTTTTTTGGTCCTCAAAATTACCCTGGAACTCATTAATTTTCAAAATTACCCCCCGACCCCCCAGCTGGATAGCCCATCACCACCCCGGGGCTGAAGCCCCCCCAAATTTTTTTTCCTGGTGACGCCACTGTGTGTGTGTGTGGAGGATGAAAAGGGGGGAGGAAGAGGAGGGAGAAGAAATAATAGAAGAAAAAAAAGGAGACAGAGAGAGACAGAGACAGAGAGAGAGAGAGAGAGACTCCCTCGGCGTGTAGCCTACACTGCACTGTGACTAGCAGAAATACATATCTGGCAACTCAAGGAGAAGGAAGAGGAGGGAGAAGAAATAATAGAAGAAAAAAAAGGAGGGAGAGAGAGAGAGAGAGAGAGAGAGAGAGAGAGAGAGAGAGAGAGAGAGAGAGAGAGGAGAGAGAGAGAGAGAGAGGGAAAGAGAGTGAGAGAGAGAGAAGGGGAAAGAGAGAGAGAGAGAGAGAAGGGAAAGAGAGAGAGAGAGAGAGAAGGGAAAGAGGAGAGAGAGAGAGAGAGAGAGAGAGAGAGAGAGATGAGAGAGAGAGAGAGACTCGGCGTGGTATACGTATTTCTCGCCAAATACAGACTTGTGTCGCGCGCGCTGATTGGTTAGGTGGCACTAAGAAGGGTTGGCCTTCTGTCCCCTTACACGAGGCTAAGATGACGCCCGAAAATGCTTTCTTAGTAATCTTCTTGGCCCGGTATAACTGAGTCGGTCTTAGGACGCTAAGAGGGTGTAGTTTAGAGCCCCTTCGAAAATGCCCACCCTGTGGGCGTGAAGGGGTTAACATTGCACAAGATGACGCGACAGACGAGATCCTGTTGACACTTGTTCAGATACTTGTGGTCACGAGTATATTAGTCGGGTTGATATATTTCATAATGTGTACTAAGCTCTATTACATGATGCACTACCGTAGATAACACTATAGTCGCCAGTCACTCGCCACTGCACTAATGTCGCCAGGCGCCATATATTACGAATTTTAGCATCACTACAGACTTTTATGTGCCAGTGAAGAGGCATGCACAGTAGTTTATATTATGTACATCACACTAAATGTCTTCAGTGGCACATAAAAGTCTGTAGTGATGCTAAAATTCGTAATATATTGTGCCTGGCGACATGAGTGCAGTGGCAAGTGACTGGCGACTATAGTGTTAGCTACGGTAGAGTAACAGGATAGTCTGCTGAGGGATACTAACACAAGCTCTCTCTCTCATCATGGGACTTTCCTGTTACGAAGTCTGGGAAGAAATCGAAAAGTTCTGAGAATGGCTGAGAATCGCCCGGGGAAGAGATTTGAAGAAAGCTAGAACAAAAAAACAAAAAAAAGGGGGGAAAAGGATTGCTTCATATCCTTTAGTACTCTTGTCTGTTTTCCTGTATTTCTGCAATAGGAAAATCCGGCCACTGATGCCGGTGTACATAAGAACATACATAAGAACATAAGAAACTATAGGAAGCTACAAGAGGCCGCGAGACCTACTGTAGTTCCTGTATCGGTGAATTAATTGTCTTTCGATGGTAATATAAATCTCGTAATTACCAAGATTAAAAGACATACTATATAAAAGTCTATAGATCTTGGTAATTACTGTCCTACTGTCTGTCTGGCGTGACAAAATTGTTACTACGTACTACTTTATTTTCTAGGAAGTAATTTCAGGATTAATTAATACCGTTAAGTTTCCTGGTTTTTGTATGTAAAGAGAAACACGTTAGACAGGAATAGTAATAGTGATCGTACATTTCCCTTCCTAATTAAGCCCTTCACGCCCAGATCTTTCCTTTACTATATAAAAAAGTGTATGTTGTTGAGCCATAAAATTACAAAAAGTAACTTAATATACCAAATTAGTTAGTGGACAAGGATACTAAATAGGTCATATCTATAAAATATTGCTTATATTCACTAAAAATTGTCTAATGGTACCCAAATTACAATGGCAATTACGTTCTGGGCCTCAAGGGGTTAAGCTAAAAGCGTCATTTAGGGCTGCCAACGCTGCTAACTGAACAATCATTGGTCAACAGGCTAACACGCACGATTCCAACATAAACAGCAACATAATTATAATGAAGTAATCAGTATAATCTAACAAACAATGGGTTACAACAGCTTATATATCCAAAATCAATACTACAAAAGGAATTTACAGGAACTACCACATGTAGGTCTACATCCTCTTGTAGCTTCCTTATTTTCTTATGTTATTATGTACAAGAAAGCAAATTTGAGATCCTGTGATAAAATTATTAACTACCAACAAAAAGAAATAAGAAAACCGATCGCAGACTACGCATCCCCAAGCGCTACTATAGTACATGAGACGGCTGAAGAAACGGTATAGGAAAGACCTCGAGCTCCCTTTCGCAATGTAGGAAAGACAAACAGGAACGTTTTGTATCCTGCCCGCCCTGCAATCTTTCCGTGAGAGACGAGACTCGAGAGCACAGATGGGTGTTGTCATGATGCTCAGGAATGTCAGGTTTTTCCACTTTCTTTGCAATACATTTTTTTTTGTTATATACCTCCTCTTCCTCTCTCCACCTCATTCTCCTCCTCTTTCACCTTTACTTCCTTTATCCAACTCCTCATCCATCTCATTCTCCTCCTCTTCCACCTGTTCTTCCTTTCTCCACCTCCTCATTTCCTCTCTCTCCACCTTCTCATCGTGATCCTCCTCTTATATCATAACAATAATAAGGTTCAAGGGGTTAAATATCTGAGTTAATAGCTTGTTTGACTGAAAGTTTAGCGGGTGAACCGACGATCTTTTCTTGATTCGTGGACTTAACCCCTTCACGCCCAGATATTTCCTTTCCTATATAAAATCGTCTCTTGTTAACCATAAAATTACGAAAAGTAACTGAATATACCAAATTAACTAGTGGACAAAGATACTAAACAGGTCATAGCTATTAAAATGTTGCTTATATTCACTAAAAATCGTCTAATGGCACCCAAATTACAATGGAAATTACGTTCTGGGTCTCAAGGGGTTAAATAGCAAATGTGGTAGTCTTGAAATACCTTCAAGGTATTATAATATTTTATATATATAATATATATATAATATTATTATAACTGGTTATATTTTTCCTGATTTTGTTTGTTTTGTTTCCTGTTGCTCTGGAAATGAAAGTTTGAAGGTCATGTTGAAAGCTATCTCCTCCGTCATGAAGATTCAGCTCTAGTATACGAGAGGAGGAGAGAGAGAGAGAGAGAGAGAGAGAGAGAGAGAGAGGGAGGAGGAGAGAGAGAGAGAGAGAGAGAGAGATATTGATACATTTATTGGCCACTTTGTACATAACATAAATAAATAACAATAATAATAATAATGCAGCCAAGGTCCATTGCGCCAAGACTCTATTACGGACCTACAATTATAATTAATATAAGCTGACGCATGTTAGATTCTATCATACACAGAGAGAGAGAGAGAGAGAGAGAGAGAGAGAGAGAGAGAGAGAGAGAGAGAGAGAGAGAGAGAGAGAGAGAGAGAGAGAGAGGAGAGATCGCAGACGTTTTTCCAAGTTACTTAGTTGCACTGGACGAGTAATATTCTTGTATAACACCTGTTCCTTCTCTTGGATTGATATTGCTTCATTATACACACAAGAATGTTTTTTGTTTTACAAGGTTGACAGGTTTTTTTCTCCTCGGCTGACTATTTTTTTAGTCAATTTGGTAACGTTTATCTTTACCTTTACAAATGAGAGAGAGAGAACGTTTACAAATGAGAGAGAGAGAACGTTTACAAATGAGAGAGAGAGAACGTTTACAAATGAGAGAGAGAGAACGTTTACAAATGAGAGAGAGAGAACGTTTACAAATGAGAGAGAGAGAACGTTTACAAATGAGAGAGAGAAACGTTACAATGAGAAGAGAGAACGTTTACAAATGAGAAAGAGAGAGAGAACGTTTACAAATGAGAGAGAGAGAACGTTTACAAATGAGAAAGAGAGAGAGAACGTTTACAAATGAGAGAGAGAGAACGTTTACAAATGAGAGAGAGAGAGAACGTTTACAAATGAGAGAGAGAGAACGTTTACAAATGAGAAAGAGAGAGAGAACGTTTACAAATGAGAGAGAGAGAACGTTTACAAATGAGAGAGAACGTTTACAAATGAGAGAGAGAGAACGTTTACAAATGAGAAAGAGAGAACGTTTACAAATGAGAGAGAGAGAACGTTTACAAATGAGAGAGAGAGAGGAACGTTTACAAATGAGAGAGAGAGAACGTTTACAAATGAGAGAGAGAGAACGTTTACAAATGAGAGAGAGAGAACGTTTACAAATGAGAGAGAGAGAACGTTTACAAATGAGAAAGAGAGAACGTTTACAAATGAGAAAGAGAGAACGTTTACAAATGAGAAGAGAACGTTACAAATGAGAGAGAGAACG
Organism: Chionoecetes opilio; assembly: GCA_016584305.1. Lineage (NCBI taxonomy): Eukaryota > Metazoa > Arthropoda > Malacostraca > Decapoda > Majidae > Chionoecetes > Chionoecetes opilio. The sequence continues at coordinate 33,166 of JACEEZ010014564.1, read as the reverse complement.
TTTACAAATGAGAGAGAGAAACGTTTACAAATGAGAGAGAGAGAACGTTTACAAATGAGAGAGAGAATGTTTACAAATGAGAGAGAGAACGTTTAAAAATGAGAGAGAGAGAACGTTTACAAATGAGAGAGAGAACGTTTACAAATGAGAGAGAGAGAACGTTTACAAATGAGAGAGAGAGAACGTTTACAAATGAGAAAGAGAGAGAGAACGTTTACAAATGAGAGAGAGAACGTTTACAAATGGGAGAGAAAGAGAGAGAACGTTTACAAATGAGAGAGAGAGAACGTTTACAAATGAGAGAGAGAGAACGTTCAAATGAGAGAGAGAGAACGTTTACAAATGAGAGAGAGAGAACGTTTACAAATGAGAGAGAGAGAACGTTTACAAATGAGAGAGAGAGAACGTTTACAAATGAGAGAGAGAGAACGTTTACAAATGAGAGAGAGAACGTTTACAAATGAGAGAGAGAGAACGTTTACAAATGAGAGAGAGACGTTTACAAATAGAGAGAGAGAACGTTTACAAATGAGAGAGAGAACGTTTACAAATGAGAGAGAGAGAACGTTTACAAATGAGGAGAGAACGTTTACAAATGAGAGAGAGAGAACGTTTACAAATGAGAGAAGAGAACGTTTACAAATGAGAGAGAGAGAATCGTTACAATGATGAGAGAGAGAACCGTTTACAAATGAGAAGAGAGAGAGAACGTTTACAAATGGAAGAGAACGTTTACAAATGGGAGAAAAGAGAGAGAACGTTTACAAATGAGAGAGAGAACGTTACAAATGGGAGAGAAAGAGAGAGAACGTTTACAAATTTGAGAGAGAACGTTTACAAATGGGAGAGAAAGAGGAGAAACGTTTACAAATGAGAAAGGAGAGAGAACGTTTACAATATGAAGAGAGAGAACGTTTACTAAATGGGAGAGAAAGAGAGAGAACGTTTACAATGAGAGAGAGAAACGTTTACAATGAGAAAGAGAGAGAACGTTTACAATGAGAGAAGAACGTTTACAAATGGGAGAGAAAGAGAGAGAACGTTTACAAATGAGAGAGAGAACGTTTACAAATGGGAGAGAAAGAGAGAGAACGTTTACAAATGAGAGAGAGAGAACGTTTACAAATGGGAGAGAAAGAGAGAGAACGTTTACAAATGAGAGAGAGAGAACGTTTACAAATGGGAGAGAAAGAGAGAGAACGTTTACAAATGAGAGAGAGAACGTTTACAAATGGGAGAGAAAGAGAGAGAACGTTTACAAATGAGAGAGAGAGAAAGAGAGAGTCTGACATTGAAATACAGATCTTCTTTTCTCCCAACAAGAAAAGCAAATAAATGAACACTTATATATTGCTGGGCCCGGGTTCGCATCCGGGCCAGGGCAAGTCGGTGACCAGCCAAACCAGCTGTTCTTCCTCCCTTTCGGGGTTGATAAATGGGTACCTGGGGAAACCTGGGGAAGGAAACTGTGGTAACCCGGATGTTACACTAGCCCCGTGTCCCGAGGTAAAGGGTCCTCACCCACCACAGGCTCTAAGGGCTAATGACACGGAGATGAGCACCGATGGCCACGCAGCATATATATATAGCGTATGCCCCCATCTTTACCTTAACTTTACCGATATATTGCTGCCGAACTATTCATTGCTTAATACAATACAGTAAGGTAAAGGTAAAGATGGGAGCATACGCTAAGCTGCGCGTGGCATGCGGTGCTCATCTCCGTGGCATTAGCCCTTTGAGCCTGTGGTGGGTGAGGACCCGTTACCCCGGGACACAGGGCTGGTGTGACTCCCGGGTTACCACAGGTACCCATTTATCAACCCCGAAAGGAAGGAAGAACAGCTGGGTAGGCTGGTCACCGACTTGCCCTGGCCCGGGATCGAACCAGGGCCCGCAGATTCGTAGCCAGGCACGCTAGCCACTGCACCACGGAGGCGACAATACAATGGTGTACATAATGGGGAGTTTTCAAAGCTAAGCCGCCAGATGTCCCTCGCGCATCTCACATCCTCTGCTCTGTGAGGCTGAATGATCTGTCATTTACCGTAAATTCTCTGTACTTCTTTGGGACATATCAGAATTACCCTTCAATACAACAACTGAAACAGTTCTTAATAAAAAATGTAGTTTATCATTTTATTTGTCTACACTTGGTGAAAATATTGGCAAAACAATTGAATACTTGAAAACTCAATCTTTAAAAATTGTCTTTTCATAAAAAAACGCAAGTTCCAGCAGAATGAGGCTTCAGGAAATATCTACTTGTATGTAAGCATTCACTGAGTACCTGTTTTGGGTGTATATGTCTCTCTTACGACGAACATTTAGCCAAAACAGAGTGTGGCGTTCAGCATCTCCACAGAAACCATCCCGCCGGCAGGATCTGTTATCATCCACTTTCCTGTAGACACCACACGGGTAGGAACTCAGCTCAGCGCCCCCGCTCCTTACCTCATGACTCATATCTCTGATACTCCTAACTTCTCAATACCAGAAACTGTCATCCTAACTATTATCACCCGCTTATCTCATCACACTCTCTATCCTCTACTGGAATATTCGTGGCATCCATAATTCATGATCATTATGAATATTCATCCATCATTATGAATGATATTGATATTCAGGCTGAAAGTGCTGAGGATGTGACAGCCTGAGAGACAGGCTTGAGCGTGAGCTTATTAGAAAACTCCCCATTGTTTTGTAGCATCTCTCTCTCTCTCTCTCTCTCTCTCTCTCTCTCTCTCTCTCTCTCTCTCTCTCTCTCTCTCTCTCTCTCTCTCTCTCTCTCTCTCTCTCTCTCTCTCTCTCTTTCTCTCTTTTAATTAAGGCACCTTTTTCTCCCTGCTGCTCCACTGCGCCTCTTTCTATTCATTGATTTCCTCACGTCCTGCTCTTGTCGCCACAATGCCTAACGTTTACAGTTAACACATTATTGCGTCACTCACAGTCACGGCACTCATTCACTAACGGAATAAACAGTTACGCTATACGGTGAAATTCTACATCATGTCATCATCTCTCAGTAAACGTTAGACAACTGGGGGTGGGGGGCGGTGGGGTGGGGGGGGGGGCACTCAGTAGAGCGCATACCTCCGCCCGAATATTTCATCAAATATACGTATATATATATATATATATATATATATATATATATATATATATATATATATATATATATATATACAGTATATATATGCACTCAGTATGAGCGCATACCTCTGGCCGAATATTTCATCAATTGGTTGCCATGGCAACAGTTGTCAATAGATTTCATCCAAAATTAAATCAGTTCTTCCTTATACCAAATAGACTTGGTATACCGAGTTTGGTCCAAATCTATTCGTAACTTTTCGAGAAATCCTGTACACTAACAGACAGACAACAGACAGATAGGGGTGAAAACATAACCTCTCCAACTTCGTTGGCGGAGGTAATAAGACAAGGATGATTTAGATTCTATCATACACATCCATTCCCTGGCATGAACATAAGAACATAAGAAAATAAGGAAGCTACTAGAGGCCGTACGTGAGACCTATATACACGGGGTAGTTCCTGTTACTTAATACTACCTACTTCCACCTTTCATCCCCATCCATAAACCTGTCAGCCTATCTAGCCACCTTTTAAAACTCCCTATTGACTCCGCACTAACTACCTGACGACTGAGAGTCTATTCCAATCATTTACCACCCTATTTGTGAACCAGTTTTTCCCTATTTCTTTTTTAAATCTATGCTTTTCCAGTTTGCATCCGTTACTTCTTGTTCTACCCTGATATAAATAAAGTTCAGATGTTGTGAGGGCGAAATACTATGATATACAGTTATTGCCTTTTATGGACTACAGTTAGGCAGGATGGTGAAGATGATGATGAGAGAGAGAGAGAGAGAGAGAGAGAGAGAGAGAGAGAGAGAGAGAGAGAGAGAGAGAGAGAGAGAGAGAGAGAGAGAGAGAGAGAGAAAAGAGAGAGAGAGAACGTTTACAAATGAGAGAGAGAGAACGTTTACACAGAGAAGAGGAGAGAGAGAGAACGTTTACAAATGAGAGAGAGAACGTTTACAAATGAGAGAGAGAGAACGTTTACAAATGAGAGAGAGAACGTTTACAAATGAGAAAGAGAGAGAGAACGTTTACAAATGAGAAAGAGAGAGAGAACGTTTACAAATGAGAAAGAGAGAGAGAACGTTTACAAATGAGAGAGAGAACGTTTACAAATGAGAAAGAGAGAGAGAACGTTTACAAATGAGAAAGAGAGAGAGAACGTTTACAAATGAGAAAGAGAGAGAACGTTTACAAATGAGAAAGAGAACGTTTACAAATGAGAAAGAGAGAGAGAACGTTTACAAATGAGAGAGGAGAACGTTTACAAATGGAAAGAGAGAAGAACGTTTACAAATGAGAAAGAGAGAGAGAACGTTTACAAATGAGAAAGAGAGAGAGAACGTTTACAAATGAGAAAGAGAGAGAGAACGTTTACAAATGAGAAAGAGAGAGAGAACGTTTACAAATGAGAAAGAGAGAGAGAACGTTTACAAATGAGAAAGAGAGAGAGAACGTTTACAAATGAGAAAGAGAGAGAGAACGTTTACAGAGAGATGAGAAGAAAAGAGAGAGAGAAGAACGTTTACAAATGAAGAGAGAGAGAACGTTTACAAATGAGAAGAGAGAGAGAACGTTTACAATGAGAAAGAGAGAAGAACGTTTACAAATGAGAGAGAAGCAATGGGAGAGAGAGAGAGAGAGAGAGACGATAAGAGAGAGAGAGGAGAGAGAAGTAGAGAGAGAGAGAGAGAGAGAGGAAGAGAGAGAGAGAGAGATGATGATGCGTGGGTTCTGCTGTGGAGTTCATTGAGGAAATAAAGATATGGTGATGACATACCTTTAAAGGGAAATCGTGATTCATGACGTTCTCGTTCTCCTTTTTCGAAGCGGATGCAGCGTTGTTGAGATGACTAATGATGAATGACTCTCTCTCTCTCCTCTCTCTCTTCTCTCTCTCTCTCTCTGCATCTCCTCTCTGCTCTCTCTCTCTCTCTCTTTTTGAAACGATTCTCTCTATTGTAAACATTCTCTCTCTATTTGTAAACGTTCTCTCTCTCTCATTTGTAAACATTCTCTCTCTCATTTGTAAACATTCTCTCTCTCATTTGTAAACGTTCTCTCTCTCTCATTTGTAAACGTTCTCTCTCTCTCATTTGTAAACGTTCTCTCTCTCATTTGTAAACGTTCTCTCTCTCTCATTTGTAAACGTTCTCTCTCTCATTTGTAAACGTTCTCTCTCTCTCATTTGTAAACGTTCTCTCTCTCATTTGTAAACGTTCTCTCTCTCATTTGTAAACGTTCTCTCTCTCATTTGTAAACGTTCTCTCTCTCATTTGTAAACGTTCTCTCTCTTTCTCTCCCATTTGTAAACGTTCTCTCTCTCATTTGTAAACGTTCTCTCTCTCATTTGTAAACGTTCTCTCTCTCTCATTTGTAAACATTCTCTCTCTCATTTGTAAACGTTCTCTCTCTCATTTGTAAACGTTCTCTCTCTCATTTGTAAACGTTCTCTCTCTCATTTAAACTTCTCTCTTCATTTGTAAACTTCTCTCTCTCATTTGTAAACGTTCTCTCTCATCTCTTTGTAAACATTCTCTCTCTCATTTTTAAACATTCTCTCTCTCATTTTTAAACATTCTCTCTCTCATTTTTAAACATTCTCTCTCTCATTTTTAAACATTCTCTCTCTCATTTTTAAACATTCTCTCTCTCATTTTTAAACGTTCTCTCTCTCATTTTTAAACGTTCTCTCTCTCATTTGTAAACGTTCTCTCTCTCATTTGTAAACGTTCTCTCTCTCATTTGTAAACGTTCTCTCTCTCATTTGTAAACGTTCTCTCTCTCTCTCATTTCTAAACGTGCTCTCTCATTTGTAAACGTTCTCTCTCTCTCTCTCATTTCTAAACGTTCTCTCTCTCTCATTTGTAAACGTTCTCTCTCATTTGTAAACGTTCTCTCTCTCATTTAAACGTTCTCTCTTCATTTGTAAACGTTCTCTCTCTATTTGTAAACGTTCTCTCTCTCTCATTTAACGTCTCCTCTCATTTAAACGTTCTCTCTCTCTCTCTCTCGTAAACGTCTCTCTCTCTCTCTCTCTAAACGTTCTCTCTCATTTTACTCTCTCTCTCTCTCTCTCTCTCTTCATTTTAAACGTTCTCTCTCTCATTTCTAAACGTTCTCTCTCTCTCTCTCTCTCTCTCTCTTCTCTCTCTCTCTCTCTCTCTCTCTCTCTCTCTCTCTCTCTCTCTCTCTCCTCTCTCTCTCTCCTATACCAGAGGCAATATTGATTCATTTTGCACTCCACATGGCAACGTGATGAATAAAATTAATGACCGATTTGATTGCATAGAAAATACAATGACGTGTTTCACAGCTTAACGCTTGTTCTGTTGCATGGTAGCTTCTATTGTACAGTTAACAATGTCACTTATATTGCAGAAGGAGAGTGCCACGTAAGGTAGGATGATTAACAGAGCTGGGCGGTCCGCAACTTCAGTCCGCACCTCCGCAACTTGCGGAACCGCCATTTGGTTGCGGACCGTTAGTTGCGGAACCCGTTGCTCAAAAAGTTGCGGACCTAGGGTTGCGGACCACTTAAAATTAAGGTCCACTACCGCTACCGCTGAGGGTAAAGAGGCCTTCCCTGACGGCCAAGAACTTTGAAATGCTCATCTTCATGAAGGGCAACCTCAAGATGTTGAACATGAGGAAGCTGAAGAGGCAGGAGGAGGAGGAGGAGGAGGAGGAGGAGGAGGAGGAGGAGGAGGAGGAGGAGGAGGAGGAGGAGGTGCCAGACCCGGACAATTAGTGGAGCGGAGCTGTTTTTGGCCTTTTATTGGAATTTTTTGGTGTTTTGTCTTTATATAATATAAAATAATAAATATTGTCTAATTATTAAGCCATTTTTTGTTATTTATCAATATTTATTAAATTAATAGGTAGTGATTAACTTATTAAAGGCGTTTTCTGCGGGGGATTTTGTTTGCAATCGAAAAATTTTCGATTGCTCAAATTTCGATTGCTGTTCAACCATCCAGGGAAGATGATTGCCCGAACAGCAACAGGAAAGTGACCGTTTGCAAACGAAAATTTTCCGATTGCAATCAAAAATCCCCCGCAGACTGGTGCGGACCTTTGAAATAGGTGCGGAGGTGCGGAGGTGCGGAACTACAGTTGCGGAACCTCAAAATGCCAAAGTTCCGGACAAGGATAGTACATATATATACTATCCTTGGTTGCGGAGGTGCGGAATGCGAAACCCCCGCCTAAAGGTTGCGGAGGTGTGGGGTGCGGAACCTAAAAAAAAGGTGCGATGCTCAGTTTTGATAATTAATAATAATTAATATTCCCTTTATCCTCATGCGTCTTCCCGGAACCCGACAGGAAGCAATGTTGCGAAATACTTGCGTGGCTCACCGAGAAAAAATGTATTCGCAGACAAGGAGTGAGCGCGCATATCTCAGCTGGCGGAACCAACAGGATATCATACAGGACTTGCTAAATGCCCTTCTTCACACCACCACAACGTCTAGGCGTCATCACAGCATCTGATCACCGCGTGCATATAAGGACGCAGCAAAAAATGAGTATTCCGACTGGTGGTAACTGGTAAGGACGTGGTAACAAGCGCGCCATGAGTTGCCAATAGAGGTATTGTGAATCATTCTGCCTCTGCCTGGCTCTCACACGCGCCGCGCCGATGACGTCCCCAGCCACCGTAGCTGTATTCAGAAATAAGATTCTAGTAAATACCAGAAACTGTAATGCTCCTCTCCCTCCTCCTCCCTCTGTAGTCGGTCACAGGATATAGCTTTTAATTATAGTTAAGGGAGCTTCTAAAGGAGGCTAGGGAGCTTTAACAGGAGATTAGGGAGCTTTAAAAGGAGGCTAGTGAGCTTTAAAAGGAGGCTAGGGAGCTTTAAAGGAGGCTAGGGAGCTTTAGAAGGAGGTTAGGGAGCTTTAAAAGGAGATTAGGGAGCTTTAAAGGAGGCTAGGGAGCTTTAAAGGAGGCTAGGGAGCTTTAAAAGGAGACTAGGGAGCTTTAATAGGAGCTTAGGGAGCTTTAAAAGGAGGCTAAAAAGCTTTAACAGGAGGCTAGGGAGCTTTAAAAGAAGGTTAGGGAGCTTTAAAAGGAGGTTAGGAACCTTTAAAAGGAGGCTAGACAATTTCATGGATGGGGATGAAAGGTGGATGTATTAAGTAACATGAATTACCACGTCTCATGGCCTCTTGTAGCTTCCTTATTTTCTTATGTTCTATTGCATCGCGTCGTGGTGTTAAAACCCAAAAGCCACACCATTCATTACTACATATTACCATGTCAACGTTTGGATAAGGACGTTTTATGGTCAGACTTTTGAAATCCACTTCCAGGACAGTTTCGTTTTCAGCGTTATCTTATTTAACTACTGCAATGTGGGTTTTCATCATTATTCTGTCACATCACACCGTCACACGTAAGACCACCACAATCTTTCCTGCTGGCGAGGGTTGCATAATAATTGTCCATGTAAAACGAAGCCAGGGTTATGCACGTTTATACTGGTTTTTTTAACCCCTTGAGACCCAGAACGTAATTTCCATTGTAATTTGGGTACCATTAGACGGTTTTTTGTGATTATAAGCAATATTTTATACCTATGACCTGTTTAGTACCCTTGTCGACTAACTAATTTGGTATATTCAGTTACTTTTCGTTATTTTATGGCTAACAACAGACGATTTTATATAGCAAAAGAAAGATCTGGGCGTGAAGGGGTTAACGAGGTGAAAAATCCCCTTTGCTGCTTACCGACTGATATTTGATGCCAGGAGAATAGAATAGTACGGTTATTCTAAATTCCAGTTGTATTTGATCATAGTTAACCATATTATCAGGTAAACATAGGCATCATTTCAAGCATGAGACCTTAATTAACCCCTTCACGCCCAGATCTTTCCTTTGCTATAAAAAATCGTATGTTGTGGAGTCATAAAATTACAAAAAATAACTAAATATTCCTATACCTAACTAACCTAACTAACCTAAATTAGTTATAGTGGACAAGGATACTAAACAGGTCATATCTATAAAATATTGCTTATATTAACTAAAAATCGTCTAATGGTACCCAAATTACAATGGCAATTGCGTTCTGGGCCTCAAGGAAAGGAATTTTCGCCTCGTAAAACAAAATTGAATATAGGTGGATGTTCCTCCCTTATGCAATGACGTGTGAAATGAATTAATGGGTTTTATCCTCGTTATCAGGACTCTGTTTGATAAGGGCGCCTGCACCTCCATTGCCTGTGATGACGAAACGCATTTCCCTTTTCAAGTCTTTTCATGATAATAACCATGGAAAATTCTAGAATGCCAAACATTTTGTAATAAGTCTGCTGGCTATGACGATGAGGACAATAATGATAGCAACAATAATATATGATGATGATAATGGTAATATTGATGATAACATATGTATTCATCTAGTTGTATTCATCTAGTTGTATTTTACAGGGCCAGAGCAATGCTCGTGTGGCCCCGTCTCCATATCAACATTTTCATCATTCATCCTTAGTTAGTGCTTTGTGTTGGCCGAAGCCAGCACCCCGGAGAGCAGGTCACAAACCTCCGGCTATCACCCGGTACCCATTCACTGCTGGGTGGACAGGGGCTCGGGTTTTTTAAGGAAACCAACCCAACGGTTTCCGCTCCGCCCGGGGATCGAACCCGGGACTTCTCGGTTGTGAACCGAGCGTGCTTCCCCTACACCACAGAGTACCCTGAGATAGAGTACGTCACACATATCTGTGTGTGTGTGTGTGTGTGTGTGTGTGTCTCTCTCTCTTCTCTTTCTCTCTGTCTCTCTGTCTCTGTCTGTCTCTCCGTTCCTCCATCCACCATCCTGTCATCACCACCACACACAGTCTACCACAGTTCCTCCATCCACCATCCTGTCATCACCACCACACACAGTCTACCACAGTTCCTCCATCCACCATCCTGTCATCACCACCACACACAGTCTACCACAGTTCCGTATCCTCACCAATAGATGCACAGTCACTACGTGACCCCCCACACACTACACAGTGCCACCTTGGTGCCAGTATTGCATCAAGAACGTTGCATCTGACGTCACGTGGCTAATCATATAACATCGACCCAACATATGAATTGCCACAAACCTCATTCTAATATCTAAACTGAAAAAACACCTATTATATTACCATCCTGTTTTTGTTTATATCGAAGTAGCCTCATATAAGAAAAAAGAATAAACGTTCCAAGGCTACCAGATCTTTCTATGTATGACTCATCGTGACGTAAAGCCATAGCAGAGGCGAGTCGGCCAAGGCCAGGCAGTGGCAACCACTACCACTGGCAACACAAAACTTCCCATTCAGTCGCAGTCACAGTCAGTCGTCGTCTGAGCCCCGTGTTGAGTAGTCGTGGTGCCTCTGTGTCCCAGTGACGTGGTAAGAGAAGTGATTGTGTCTTTCTGTGCTTCATCGACAGTGTACAAGTAGAGGTTAACAAGGAAATCAACCCGTGCACTGTTAATTACGTATATACGATGTCAAGGAAATGGATTAGTATGTGTATAAATGATATTACGTCGTCAATTAAGTGAGTTAGAGTTTGATACATCGTTACATAAATTGTTTGGATCCTGTTTTATAGCCACATCACTGTAATGTTGTACAGAGGCCGGAATTTTGTGTAATAGCTTGCGTAAAATCGGCGTCGGACTTGTGTGTGTGACAGTTCAAGCCTATACAGCACACGTGTCTCAGTGGCCTTTAATCTTTAAAGGTCCGACACTATTTACCAAGTGGCTGGCCGCCTTATAAAGCAAGTGTCTCGGTGGCCTTTAAAGGTTCCTTACTATTTACCAACACGTAATACACACCAACTGTGTGTGTGTGTGTGTGTGTGTGTGTGTGTGTGTGTGTGTGTGTGTGACAGTTCAAGCCTCGACAGCACATGCGTTTCAGTGGCCTTTAACCGAGGCCACCGAAATGACAAGGCCTGATACATCGCCCGTGACGTCACACCATCTAGATCCCACCCGCTCCGCTCCCCGTACAAGTTTACCTACCTAATATAATTTTTATCAGTATAAAAGATATACTGTTATCTTCGGAAATGTTTGTTCTATAATATTATCAAATAAAAAATCGTAAAACACGCAAAAGAAATGCCATTATGAGACTTTCAAGAAATATTTATTAATTTAAACTCTTCGCCATTTAATATTTTGCTCGAAAACTTTTTACATGTTGAATATCAATAGAAGCGGAATTTAATTAGCTTTCCATTGATATATTTCCTTTTCTGATAAATGAATTAGCAGCATGCATAAATTAGCGTTAACTAAATAAATATGAAATCTGGTAATTTTTCCCGATTGGAGGTTATTTATTTAGTTAACGCTAATTTATGTATGGTTCTAATTCATTTATCAGAAAAGGATATATATCAATGGAAAGCTAATGCAATTCCGCTTCTATTGATATTCTCCATATAAAAAGTTTTCCTGCAAAATATTAAATGGCGAAGAGTAAGTTAATGCATATTTCTTGAAAGTCTCATAATGGCATTTCTTTAGTGTGTTTTACGGTTTTTTATTGGATAATATTATAGAACAAACATTTCCAAAGATAACCAGTATATATTTTATACTGATAAACATATATTAGGTAGGAAATTACCCGATTTCATGATTTTTAATATTTAGTTAACGCTAATTTATGCATGCTGCTAATTCATTTATGACTAAACGAAATATATCAATGGAAAGCTAATTAAATTCCGCTTCTCTTGATATTCTCCATGTAAAAAGTTTTCGAGCAAAATATTAAATGGCGAAGAGTTTAAGTTAATGCATATTTCTTGAAAGTCTCATAATGGCATTTCTTTTGTGTGTTTTACGATTTTTTATTTGATATTATAGAACAAACATTTCCGAAGATAACAGTATATTTTTTATACTGATAAACATTATATTAGGTAGGTAAACTTGTACGGGGAGCGGAGCGGGTGGGATCTAGATGGTGTGACGTCACAGGCGATGTATCAGGCCTTGTCATCTCGGTGGCCTCGCTTTAAGCCCTTCACGCCCAGATCTTTCCTTTGCTATATAAAATTGTCTGTTATCGAGCCATTAAATTACGAAAAGTAACTGAATATACCAAATTAGATAGTGGACAAGGATACTAAACAGGTCATAGCTATAAAATATTGCTTATAGCCACTGAAAATCGTCAAATGGTACCCAAATTACAATGGAAATTACGTTCTGGGTCTCAAGGGGTTAATCTTTAAAGGTCCCTCACTGTTTACCAAGTGGCTGCCCGTCCTATCAGTAGGCCTACACTCTATTTGACAGACAGATACGAGAGTGTAGATTTATTACTGCGCCTAAACACTACCCTAAGAAAACTATTGCCTAAATGTATTGGGACATCGACTAAGTTACATGTAAGGATAGAATGTGTCATTAGTACTAGTGCTTGTCTGATTGGATTTAATGGATTCAAGCTGGAAAAGCGTAGATTTAGAAAGGAAATAGGGAAAAACTGGTTCACAAATAGGGTGGTGAATGAATGGCATGGTCTCAGTCGACAGGTAGTTAGTGCGGAGTCATTAGGGAGCTTTAAAGAGGAGCTGGATAGGTTCATGGATGGGGATGAAAGGTGGATATAGGTAGTGTTAGGTGACAGGAACTACCACGTGTAGGCCTCGCGGCCTCTTGCAGCTTCCTTATTTTCTTATGTTCTTATGATTGAAAGGTCAGAAATAAAGCGTGATGTATTGATTATGGGGGCCACGGACTATAACACCAGACAACGTGGCGCCTCCTCGAAAAAATGTCACCACGTTCATGCAAACCTTTAATTTTAAGCCAGACTACGTCATTTTAGTCTCGCACATAAAAAGTATATGTTGTTAACTTGTGGATACAGCTGTCTTACACATGCCGAGCTAACAGTGTACGGGTTGATGGTTATGACAATTGTGTTTACAGTGTGTGTGTGTGTGTGTGTGTGTGTTGTGACGTGCGGAGCGGAGTGTGTCGTGTGTTGACCTGAAGCAAGAGTGTTGTTGACATACAGTTGTGACATAGGCGCCTTGCTAACTTACTGTTCATACATGTTTTCTGTCATTGCAGATTCGAAATAGTGAGCCGAGACGCAAGCCTTCATCCCAGCCATGGTTGCCCCTCACTTGTCGACTCAACTGACCCGTTCACTAGTTCGCGTCCCGAACAGTGGGCGGGACAGGCGTGCCGGAGCGGTACTCCATGACCTATCAAGAGTGTCCTCCGCTGCTGCTTTGGTGCCCATCACAAGCTATATTGCTCTAGGCCTGAGGCCCTCAGGAGTACCCTATCAACCACCTGCTTCACCCTTCACGGACGCTGGTGCGATCCAGTTTGCTGGTAAACCTGTTCCTCCGGCAAAGTCTCCTGCTACGGCCATGAACAATCCATCCCACGTCGGGGCAGTATCCCCGGCAGCCTGGTCAACGCCCTCCCCGCTGCCTGCAATGGTGTCAAGTGTCGGCTATGCAAGTGAGACATCTGCTCCACCTTACGCTGCCCCCAGAACAATCTCTGTTCCTACAGCCATGAATCCTGCGGTTGGTCGCAAACGACCGTCACCATTGATGTTGCAGGATGCCTCTCTTACTACAACCGAGGGGATCAGGTCATCCAAGGTCCCCCGAACCACCACCATCACACCAGCCCACCAGCCTCTTCACCCTGCATCGCCCCGAGGTGTCCCTACTATGGAACAGTTGCTGAGGGAAAGGAATGCGTTGCTCGCTGAAAATTTGGCTTTGAAACAGCAGCTGGCCAGACGGTTTCAGCCGAGGCATGTACCTGTGGCGGGGCCCGTGGGGCTACAGGTTCTCTAGACGCGTGGTGGGTGATCCACACGTGTCAGGGAACCCTGCTCCCGGGCCCACCAAGTACAGGCTGCACTGTACACCATCGGCACACAGGCCCTAAGCTGCTCATACTGAATGAATCGTCAGACTTTGGTCGTGCAACAAAATCATCAAAATGACAAAAGTTCTGCTGTACAAGTGCAAACAGCCATGAAGATATTGTGGGTTCAGTGAAGGCAGTGTGTACCTAGAATAAAAAAGTGGTAAAATATGAAGTGGTTTCATAGTGATTTTTTCATCGACGTTTCTACGCGCGAGGGAAGCGATTGTACCTCAAACTGTCAACGCTACGCTTACTTTTGTGTCAAGGATTGAAATATTATTTTCGTAGGGAAATATATCTTTTGTAGTATGTCTTGTGTGATTACCCGGATGCCTTCACCTTTAATAGTTATACGAATCATGCTGCGTGATGCTCCATTCATTGAGTGGAGCTGCGATGCCCTAACAGATATAAATATGACGTGACGCTGACGTGGGGGTGTAGATGACGTCACCGAGGCAAAGAGGGAAGCGTCGTCACTGGAGAAATATTCTAAATTTTAAGTTACAAACTCACTTTTGTTACATACAAAATAACATACAAAAGTTTTGTTATTTCGGCTCGCTTACTTTCCCATGTCACGGTTTTATGTCCCTTTTTTTCCTGACACGACACTATTGTACGCGTTTACCTGTCATTTTTTCTGCATTTGCTTATTCTTACTAACTATAATTTATTAACTACACGAGAACCTACTCGCAACAAAAATGCGTTAGTGTTCCTCTTCTGAAAAACAATGCATCCGTGCTACCTATAAGTGTCCATGTGGTCGTGAGCAGCCCTATAGAATGCATCACCCCCTTCGTTGCCTTTTACATAGCGAGGCGCGTTGTGACCCTTACAAGGAAGTGCACACAGGTAAACGTGGGCCGCTGAGGCGTGAGAGCCACACTGACTTCCTGGATGGAGGCAGCCAAGGCCATCACGTTACGAGGCACAAGTTGAGGCGGTGAACAGAAAAGGAAAGATTAAGGAATTGCGTTTGCTTACAGACTCACTCATGATCTAAAGAGAAGACTACTATTTAGAATAGATCATTGACACACTGTACTGCCGGCGCTCAAATGTTGGGAGGAAATATCCGTTTTGGCACACAGGACATTTTTAGCTTATTGCTTTATTATTTTGCCTTGTGCCTATATTTTGGCTTTATTTGAACACTTATTGCCTTAATTCATCCATCTTCTAAGGCAACTGTGGCCATATGTAACTGATGTTGATACCTGTTAAAAAAAATAATAAAAAACGGGTGACTCTTAACCTTACACGCCCCTGCAAGGCTACGGAAATGAAGTCATTCCCCGCACCCTCTCTGCCGCCTTCACGTGACGAGGACGAGAGGAACTCAAACAAAGAACAGATTACCAAATATAGTCAAAAGATGATATACTGTAGCTAGATACTTATGTTAACCCCTTTGAGACCCAGAACGTAATTTCCATTGTAATTTGACTACCATAAGACGATTTGTAGTGATTATAAGCAATATTTTAATAGATATGACCAGTTTAGTATCCTTGTCCACTAGTTAATTTAGTATATTCAGTCACTTTTCGTAATTTTATGGCTAACAACATACATTTTTTTTATAGCCAAGGAAAGATCTGGGCGTGAAGGGGTTAAGATTCGTCAATTGTTATCTACATATCTTGCTCGACTACAGGAACTACCACGTGTAGGTCTCGCGGCCTCTTGTAGCTTCCTTATTTTTTTATGTTCTTATGTTACATCGGAGTAGAGGTAAGAAGGTAGGTAGCATGGTTGAGGAAGGTCGTCGTTGATAGGTGAGAACAAAGGGGTTTGGCTACCTACGTGAACTTTGGCATGCCTAAAGTAACATATGTATATAGTAATTATATATCACAAAATAATCCTACATCAATATACAAAGCTATTATAAGAATACTACAAAAAATAGTACAATGGATATGTTGCTTATAATGTAATACGATCAGCCATTAACGACAAATATTTCTACGATCAGCCATTAACGACAAATATTTCTACGATCAGCCATTAACGACAAATATTTCTACTATCTTCAAAAAAGAAAAAAATTCTAAATAAAAAGCAGACTTTATACTGACATTTCAACTTCTATCCTCAAAAAAGAAAAATATATCTAAATAAAAAGCCAACTTCTGACATTTCAATTCCTATCCTCAAAATAGAAAAATATTAAATAAAAAGCAGAGTATTTACAAATCAAGGACATCTCCTCTACGCGTCCTTGGCAGTGCGCGTGACGGCCAGCCACGGACCCCAGGCACACCACGGACACAAACCATATAGGGTGATATTAAAATTATTATTATTATTATAGAGGTATATAGCTATTATAAATTATTTGCTTTAGTACTTAAGTTCATTCCCTCGTCTATATATTATTTCTTGTATGCCTTCGGGTGAGAATAAAATTATTATTATTATTATCATTATTATATCAATGACAAACACTTGTGAAAGAAAAGGAAACCAACTCGTTCTCCATTCATGGAAAAACTTCTACTTATGAAAGAAAAGGAAACCAATTCGTTCTCCACTCCTGGAAAAACTTCTGGGCACTCTCTATCCGATTTCCTTTAGCTCTTTAGTTTAAATACGCCTGTGGGAGAAAAGATCTGTGGACATTAACCCCTTCACGCCCAGATCTTTCCTTTGCTATAAAAAAAATCGTATGTTCTTACCTATAAAATTACGAAAAGTCACTGAATATACCAAATTAGTTAGTGGACAAGGATACTAAACAGGTCATATCCATAAAATACTCCATATATTCGTTAATTAAAAAGCTTCTAATGGTACCCAAATTACAATGGAAATTAAGTTCTGGATCTCAAGGGGTTAAGCCATTCTTCTTCACTCCAGAAATAAGGGGTACATTAAGGGTCGAATTGTTACATCGCACCATCACTACCCTTTTAAAACCCTATGTCCAGGCTGTAGGGTAGATGCTGCCAATTATACCCTTCATCTACCCTTTATCTACCCTTTTTAGACGAGAGGGTTGAGAAAGGGTATATTTGGGGTTGGAAAAGGGTATATTTGCGGTTGGAAAAGGGTATATTTGTAAGGGTAGAAAAAGGGAAGCAGTATTTCATCACTACAAACACCCTTTTTCTACCCTTTTCCTACCCTTTTTTTCTAAGAGTGTTCAGTAGCTTAATTAATTTTTTTATAAGGGTAATTTCGTTGGTGTTAATATCTTCCCCCCTCTCCCCAACGTTTTTATTCAAGATATAATGTTTGTATTACCAACTCAACTGCCTTTTCCACTTTTGTATATAACGTTGAGTCACTGACAGCCTTTAACCATAACCCCGAGACAACCAATTATAATCCATCCTGCGTTCTATAACTACGACACACAGTAATGATCGTTTCCGCACTTTGTTCAATACTAAACGACATTACATACAGAACGACATAATGACGAACAAGGGTCTAGAGCTTCCTTGGTATAGATGTACAAATATTAGTATGTACGACCTTTGAGTAGTAGTATTTCGTGTTGAATTCTATTGATTGGTTGATTTAATGCCGAAAGAGGGGAGTGTGCCAGACAATTCTATATAGAGAGGAACATAACGGTAATTGTAATGGTCTGTTTTTGCAAAGGCTAGTTGATTTCAGAATAAAAACGTCATATTCTTATCAAGTTTCGCAAAAGGAAGAAATTTGTTGCATATTCAGAACGCATTTCAGGCTCTCTTCACAAGCTGACTAGGATTATTGATTTTTCTCTCTTGAGTCAGATGAACAACATGACGTCACAACTACCCCCCCCCCCACACACACACACACACATTGGTTACATCAGGTATCACATCCCTCGTCACAGATTCTCTACACACACACATACACACACTGATGAAACGAGAACATTACAGCAGTGTGATGCAGATAACAATATGTTCCACACCGCTTCCTGCCACAATTGATATGCGGCATTAATTAACCCCTTGATACCCAGAACGTAATTTCCATTGTAATTTGGGTACCATTAGACGATTTTTAGTTAATATAAGCAATAGTTTATAGAGATGACCTGTTTAGTATCCTTGTCCACTAGTTAATTTGGTATATTCAGTCATTTTTCGTAATTTTATGGCTAAGAACGGACGATTTTATATAGCGAAGAAAAGATCTGGGCGTGAAGGGGTTAACGTATCATGTGATTGATCCATCATGTGTTGGGATGTCTTCTTCTTCTTCTTGTGACCTTTGACGCTTATGTATCGCTATTACCTTTGACGCTTATGTATCGCTATTACCTTTGACGCTTATGTATCGCTATTACCTTTGACGCTTATGTATCGCTATTACCTTTGACGCTTATGTATCGCTATTACCTTTGACGCTTATGTATCGCTATTACCTTTGACGCTTATGTATCGCTATTACCTTTGACGCTTATGTATCGCTATTACCTTTGACGCTTATGTATCGCTATTACCTTTGACGCTTAGTATCGTTTCATAAGTCCTCTTCAACTTCGTCTCCTTAGTTAATAATCTTGTCAATTTTTCCCTTGGCTATTTCACTTGAGATCTTAACTCCTATCATATCCTTTCATATCAATATGTATCATAGTTAGATCTCATTGCCATGCTATTCGTAATTCATCATCAAGGGATTGGTGGTTTGGAATACGAGATCCTTTTGTAAGAAGACAATTACAGAGACCCACGTATGTAGTTACTAGTTACCAATACTAATGTGTTCCTTGCGTCTGCCTTAGTTGGGTCTACAAGAGGCTGTTTCACTGATGCTGTAAGTTTGTTTGTTTTTACGCATCACAAATAACTGGCCAAGGACAAAACAAAGAGGTAACAAAAACCCGCTTAGTTGTCAATCCCTATAAAGAAGACAGTAAGATAATAAAGATATCCCCTTTATTTTCTTACGTATTGCCGCTATATATAGGTAGCTATGTAATGTGATTAACCCCTTCACGCCCAGGTCTATCTATCCTTTGCTATAAAAAATTGTCTGTTGTCGATCCATAAAATAACGAAAAGTAACTGAATATACCAAATTAGTTAGTCGACAAGGATACTAAACAGGTCATATCAATAAAAACATTGCTAATATGCACTAAAAATCGTCTAGTGGTAGCCAAATTACAATGGAAATTACGTTCTGGGTCTCAAGGTGTTAATGTGACTATGGAACCGCTCTCCATCCTGCTACCACGTTTTCAAAGCCAAACATGCACTAATAAAATGTAATCCTGGTTTGCCTCACTTATAAACTGTTCTTTCATAATCTTACTAACCTCATAACCCTTTACCATATTCTTTAAACTAAATCTAGCAAATGCTCTCATCTCAGTTCCATAGAAATTGTTATTACATCATTTTCCTTATATCAAAACATCCTGTCACTCCCTTAACGTTCTGTCCCTTTACTACGCATTATACCACTATACTATGCATATATTTCCGCCTCCTATAGTATGGCAGCCGAAAACCACACCCTTACATCCCAAACTACCATCAATAACACCAATACACGTGTGGCATATCCAGTACATACTCATTTGTCCTTAACCCCTTGAGGCCCAGAACGTAATTTCCATTGTAATTCGGCTACCATTAGACGATATTTAGTGAACATCTATAATAATATAAGCGAAAGTGTGTCTGTCTGTGTGTGTGTGTGTGTGTGTGTGTGTGTGTGTGTGTGTGGTATAGGTTCCGCCCCCCGTGGCGCAAACACCTCATATGGCACATTTTTGGAATCAGGTTGAGCAGGGGAAGGTCATAAGCCCACTTATGAGATGATCCGATCACTTTTTTTTTTCTTTTTTTTTAGCAGCCTATTAGCGAGAATTGTGAAAACAAAAGTGGGTTGCGAGAATTAGAGAGAACTGCAACTCCGAAATGCCAATGGTCGCTGGTAGTTTTAACTCACAATTTGGTGAAAAGTTGGTCAACTTGAAAGAAAAATATGGGCTTATTCCACTGTACTTAAAACACACAAGTATAATATTAAGAACGATTTTCTTCTATATGTATATTGTATAGAAGCCTGATTCTGTAAAACATTGTATATAACCAAATAACCAAGTAGGTTATAGTTGAGGAGGCGAGGTAAATGCTACTCTATGATATTATATAGTCAATAACGAATGTTTAGAAGTTATCTATACCTAGGCAGTCATATTTTCCTGTTATTATTGTGTATCAATCAGATAGAAAGCCTAGAAGTGCAATGAGTCGACGCGTGAAGTGGCAATGTTTTGATTCAATCTCCCCGCCACAATCTCCCCGCCCACCACTCCCCGCCGCGGCACGTCGCCTCCACAATTATAACCTACATTGTCGCAGCAACAAGCCGATTTCGGCATTCTTTATTCTTCGTTTTTCCAAGGCATTGCTTATTGTATTTTGACAAGCGTTTGCCAGACGCAGCAGTACTGTCTTAGAAAACAGTGTGAACATCGCCCAAATTTTACATGCCACAATATACATGTAAAAAATCTATTAAGCTTTGCTACTCGAGGCGAGTAATTTGCATTAAATTGCTATTATAGAACGTTCCATCGTAATGCATGTCATCCATATAATTAGTAGAACAACAGAAGAACTATATTTTTTTGGTATTCAGATGCGGTGCATCAATATTTATCGCGAAATTAATTTATGAAAAATATTAGTCGCGGAGCCAAAACACAGTAGACCAACCTTTGAGTTAAAACTGCCAGCGACCACTGGCATTTCTCGAGTTGCAGTTCTCTCTAATTGAGGAAGCCTTGATGTAGGGTGATGGGTAATGGGTGAGTGAATGGGTGGGGTGATGGGTAATGGGTGTGGAGTGATGGGTGAGTTAATGGGTGTGGAGTGATGGGTGAGTGAATGGGTGGGGGGTGATGGGTAATGGGTGAGTGAATGGGTGTGTGGTGATGGGTAATGGGTGAGTGAATGGGTGTGTGGTGATGGGTAATGAGTGAGTGAATGGGTGGGGGGTGATGGGTAATGGGTGAGTGAATGGGTGGGGGGTGATGGGTAATGGGTGAGTGAATGGGTGGGGGGAATACATACATTTCTACATCCATGATTTCAGGAAAGTTAGAAGGGGCTATCTGGAGAGCATGTTTGGTGGGCCGAAGGCCCACCAAACACAGGTGGTGGGCCGAAGGCCCACCAATAGCCCTCCGCAGGAGCTAGCCAAAAAGTCCGCCCGGAGGGCGGCTTTGCGGCTAGTAAGCAATATTTTGTAGATATGACCTGTTTAGTACCCTTGTCCACTAGCTAATTTGGTATATTAAGTTACTTTTCGTAATTTTATGGCTAACATACGATTATGCAAAGGAAAGATCTGGGCGTGAAGGGGGCTAAATGGTTGCGCTCGCAGGGTTAGTAATGATTTTGCAAAGGCGCTGGCTGTAACCTCTCTCCCAGCCATGCGACGCTCACTCCCATTCTACGCAGGGCTACCTCTAGATGGTGGCAGTCACAGTAACACATACAGTTATAGGGAAATGCACTCACCCTTCACGCCTCCGGGATAGAGCACCACCTTTCCCGTTGTCCTCGCGTGGGGCGTCGATAAATAAGCCGTGTCACAGGTGTTAAGTTCAAACGGTTTATGGAACTGTCGCCGATGGGAATTCTCGCCGAAACACCAAACTAGAACTCTCGCCGACGTGGAAATGTTAACCTAACCTGGACATTGGCACCTAACTTAACCTAACTGATCAAGCTAACGATAGTATTTCATCCCTGAATGCAGAAACACAGGTAACACTTGATTAAATGTATATATTGGGTCCTGTAAATCAAGAATTGGAACACTCGACGACGGCGGCGAGAATTCTTATCGGCGACAGTTCCAGGTACCGTTCAAACCATCTTCCTCAGGGTTCATGTAAATTCCCGAACACTTTCAGTAGCCAGTATTCCTTTCCTTCTTACCCTTTAACTCTTCTCATCATGACGCGGCTAAAAGTTCCACCACGGGCATTGCACATGGTTCTGTAACTTCCTGTATATACGGTCAAAGATCCGCTACTCTCTCCAATATATAAGTTTTGTTCATTTATTTGCTTAGTGTTTGATTCTCTGTTAGGGTACGCGCCTCACGTTTGCCATTCAGTTATTTGACTCACTTATTTTCTATTATTCTGTGTTAACGCTGGTTACGTATTAGACTCATGCTATTTGGTGATTTGCTGTCGCCCCCTTGAGACCCAGAACGTAATTTCCATTGTAATGTGGGTACCATTAGACGATTTTTAGTGAATATAAGCAATATTTTATAGATATGACCTGTTTAGTAACCTTGACGACTAACTAATTTTGTATATTCAGTTACTTTTCGTTTTTTATGGCTAACAACAGACGAATTCATATAGCAAAGGAAAGATCTGGACGTGAAAGGGTTAACTCTCCTTCCCACTATGACTCGGCTAAAAGTTTCACCACGGACATTACACATGGTGCTGTAACGTCCTGTATATACGGCCAAAGATCCGCGTTCTCTGCCCTATATACCATTATAAGTTGTGTTCATTTATTTGCTTAGTGTTTGATTTTATATTGTTTAGTCATTGCACTTTTTTCTCTTTGTCGGTTCTTGATATATTAAATCTTGTTTGTTTTTCTATGTAAAGGTATTCGATGTATGGTACAGTTTTAGGTTCATGTTATTTGCTGTTTTTGCAGTCTCATTTTTATTAAGATGTTTTCATGTACTAGAATGACGCCTTGTGCGCAATAAATTAAATCAAATCAATTTTTTTTTTATTCTCTGTTTGGGTACGCGCCTCACGTTCGCCATTCAGTTATTTGACTCACTTATTTTCTATTATTCTGTGTTAACGCTGGTTACGCATTAGACTCATGCTATTTGGTGTATTTGCTGTCTCTTTTAACCCCTTGAGGCCCAGATCGTTATTTCCATTGTAATTTGGGTGCCATTAGACGATTTTTAATAAATATAAGCAATATTTTATAGATAATATGACCTGTTTAGTATCCTTAACCACTAGCGAATTTGGTATATTAAGTTAATTTTCGTAATTTTATGGCTAACAACAGACGATTTCATATAGCAAAGGCAAGATCTGGGTGTGAAGGGGTTAATATCAAACTGTCTTATGTAGCCCTACTATGATAGACGTGCGCAATAAATTAATCAAATCAAAATGGGTACGTACGCCCCTCACGATTGCCTGGCCTTGACCACAGCCTGACAGACACGTTCGTACAGGTTCTATACGTGTGGTGGCTTGTTGGGTGCAGAGTGGTGCAAGTACTACCGCCCCTCTCCTTTACCTACGTTCGCTGCCCTTGTTTCCTCCTAAAAAAAATGGATATTCGAATAACAACACAAATATAGAATTAGTACGTTTATATGAGTGCTCTTTCGGTGAAGTATTTGTCAGGTAAAAGAATCATAGCTAATCGATGGCTATGATAGTTGCTTCATCCGTGCGTCGTTCACTTCTCTATATAACGAAGCAAGAACTACATAGGAACAATAGTGGCTGTTCATGCTTCACATATTATCATAGTCCATGTATAAAAATGTGTAAAATAGGAAAGGCTAGAGAGAAAAAGAGTACAGAAAATCAGAGTACAAAAAGATCACACGTATTCTAAAAAATAAATAGTATTCTTAAACTTAGTATAGATTGTAAGCGTCCACACGTTGCTGGCGGGACTACACAGGATCAGAGAGAGAGAGAGAGAGAGAGAGAGAGAGAGAGAGAGAGAGAGAGAGAGAGAGAGAGAGAGAGAAGAGAGAGAGAGAGAGAGAGAGAGAAGCCACAGTGGGGCGGGATTCGAGAGCGAGACCAGACGAGGGACAGAGAGTTGCGAAGAGAAGCAGAGGACGAGAAGACGGAAAGATAGATTAAAGAACCTGTCTATCCAAACATCCCGCTATACACGAGCCGCATATTTACACATAAGTATGTTTTGCCTTAGCTTAGATCACAGAACATCATTATTTCGATCACTCGTGGAAGTAAAAAAAAAAATAATAATAATAAAAGAATCTTCCGAATGTTAGTACTGCCAAGCACAATTCATAAAAGTACAAAATAATGTCATACATTTTAACACACTAAACCTAGAGACCGATGTCCCTCCGGTGGCCGCAGGTATAGCGTTGGTGGGAAGGCGGTGACACGGCCGTCAGGAAGTCCTCCATTTTGGACGGAACATTAATTATTTCCTCAAAGTGAACCACAAAAAGTCGACACAACCTGTACAGTAAGTGAAGCCTGAAAATAAAGCGCCGGTTACAGTCACCTCTAGAGGCTCAAATTGACTAGGCCTTGCTAGATTGGCGGGAAATCATTTTATATTGAATTTTGGTACCTTGTAAACATATGAAAAGAGCCGCTTTCACCATGCGAAGGAAACAATGGTCTTTGTGCCGCGAGCCTCTCTCGTGCCGGCCCATTATTGCAAAGTAAAAAAAGCCTTAAAACGTTCACTATCATTTCCGGAGCGATTGCCCTTTGAACAATGCGGCTATTTAAGTGCCAGTGGTTACAGTGCAGCTTTGAAAGTAGTGTCGTTTCTACCGGACGTGCTTCCTTTGGCCACGTGCCGGCGATAGCATAGGAACAAGGGCCCTTTCTGTGTCACTCCTGCAACAGGAAACATGCGGTCTTGTTCACGTGACTGCCACGCCCCCGAGTAATGAAATTCTAAAATAACTTATTATACCACGAAATTTCAAGTCTATCCCTTTCTCCTCCCCTTCTTGGAAGAGTGATGGCCGTAACATTACGAGAGATCGACACATCTGCACGCTTCTAAGAGCCATCTCTGGGTAGGGACAAGGCACAGCGATACGACGCGTGCCCTTCACAGCCCCTATAAGGTAGACCAGTCCTTATGGTCCTTATCCTATATCCTGGTCGCCTCCTTATAGGCGACCAGCGTCCACCTTCCGCCTGGCCGGTATAAAGACTATTTGGTTTTCAGGTGTTTTTTCTGCGCCGTCATGACGTGCTGGATGAGGCGGTGAGGCGAGGTGCGCACCGCCTCCGCCAGGCTGCCGCCGCCCCTCAGCGCCACCACACGCTCGGCTGCCATCATCACCACCTGCGCCAGCTGCACGGCTGAACTGTCACGCAGGAAATCTGGCATCGGGGCGTTGCCTTCATGACCCCTGAGTGGACACTCCCACGGGTCTTCGTGCCCCTGGTGCTGCTCTCCACACGCGTCCTGTGTGCCTGACGCCGATGCCTGACAGCGATTAACAGTGATGCTCGCAGGACCGCCACTCGGAGGGGGCGATGGGGGCTCAGGCTCGGGCGATGGATCCAGGAAGAATGCGTCAGAGTCAGACAGCGGCCACTCGGCCTCCGGGCAGGGGTCCAGCTGCTCCCACTGCGTCTCCCACTGGAAGGCCCGCACGGCCACCCTGCCCTCGCCGCCGCCGCCCATCACGCCCCAGGCCATGCTGACGCCCCCGGCCAGCGTGCGGGAGAGAAGACGCAACAAACTGGGGGAGTAGAGGTGCTTGAGGGAACGGAGAGTGTTAACGGGGCTGCATGGGGGCAGGTTCCCCTCGGGCTGAGATCTGAGGTGGCAGGTGAGCAGGGCGAAGATCACCTGGCCCACGTGATGCACGAAGCAGCGCTCCGAGGGGCCGCTGGCCGTGGCGCGCTGGTGGCCCGCGGCGCCGCGCCACGTCTCGCAGCCGCAGCCCGTCATCCTGCAAAACAGGCGTGGTCAGCCATTCTCCAAGACCTCACCCCCTTGTTCCTCGTCCTATTTTCATGAATGTTGTTGTTGGTACACGTAGTACACCAACAACATACTTGAGAACTTGAGGACGACGAGATATTAAATTAGGTAGGAATATCCTCTAACACCGTCGTTTTCTTTGACGGTTCTAGGTTATGGCTAACTGAACAATAATCCGATGCCATGCAAAACATTCCAAGAAATCCTGCTTAGAAAGATGAAGAGCATGCACTGAGATAAGCCTTGGCGTTCAGCTCCGTCTTACAGTTCCCTCCTATGATGGCGTGTGATGAGTAATAGACTCATTATCTCAGGAGTCAGGACACACTTGAAGGCCATCCTTGGTATCCTGGTTCACAGAGTAGGCACACCTCCATGTTTGTACAAGTACTACACCTAAACCTAAGTACATACATATAATACTAAGGACCTAAGTACATACATATAATACTAAGGACCTAAGTACATACATATAATACTAAGGACCTAAGTACATACATATAATACTAAGGACCTAAGTACATACATATAATACTAAGGACCTAAGTACATACATATAATACTAAGGACCTAAGTACATACATATAATACTAAGGAAGCTCCAATCAGTGGCGGATATGGGGGGTGACCAGAAGGACACAGCCACCCCTGAAATCTCATTGGCCACCCCAGATCTGAGTCAGAGATTTAATGAAGATTTAACCCTTCATTGAAATAGTTATGCCATGGCCACCCCACACGCTGCAGGGTAGGCTGCTGAGCCTAAACCAGTGTTCCTCGATAAATAGAAATATCAAGTGGCATTTAATAGTAGTGTATCTAAGTTCAGAAAGAAGAAGGAAAATGAATCATATTCTACAATCCCAAACTATTGCTACGCCCACTACCAACCAGAAGAAAGAAGGAAAAGTAATCGAATCCTACACTCCTTAACTATTAACTCTAACTCCTTACAACCAACCTGTGCTTCCTGGACAGCATGTTTTCGAGGGCAATTCTGTCCCTGAGGAGGAAGATGTTGTCGAGGGCGAGGGGCGTGTAGGGGAGTCCCGCCTGCAGGATGTGGAGCAACGCCGCGGCCACCTGGTACACCACCGTCCACACCAGCTCCTCCGGCACGCTGGACCCGCAGGCTGTGAGGCGCCGCTGCGGGGTGAGGGAAGGGTGAGGCTCTGACGGACTGACGGACTTACTGACTAATAATAATGATGATGTTACTACTACTACTACTACTACTACTGCTACTACTGCTACTACTACTACTACTACTACTACTACTACTACTACTACTACTACTACTGCTACTACTACTACTACTATTACTACTACTACTACTGTGATGCCAGGGTTTTCGCGTTTTGAAAACTTTAAAACTTATTGTATCTTATGACCGATACTAAAAAAAATCCCACCGCTGCCACCAGTGTGATGCCAAGGTTTTCGAGTTTCTGACACCTTTGTGTAAATGATATTAATTTGTTTGAATTCTTCATTGACTAATAAAATCTCTTCGTCACAACTGAATTGGGATGAACTTAAGGTTAGTAAGGGGAAATGCTGCCACCAGTTCAGGCGAGTAGTTCTATGGTTTACTCCCTGAACACGATTTACTATATGAGAATTATTGGTAGTCGGGGTGGATACTTAGTATTACACCGAGTGAGGCTGAAACTCTTTTTGGAGACTTGGGGAAGTATTTCCATAACAAGGGAATAATCACCTGGGGGTTTTGCAATAAACACAAGAAGCTATATTTTAAACATCATCCGGTTTATTCACCATGAAATATTATTTCTCTTGTTTGAGATCCTAGATACATGTATGAATCTAATTTTTGGCGCAGGAAAGCTCTACGGAGCATAATCTAACTCACTGATTTTTGTCCTTAGAACTACCATCTATGTCCGTATCAACTGAGCACTATAGGTATACATGGAATATCTATATAGGAGAGAAAAATGTGAGAGTAATGGGTTGGTGTGGTGTTCACTGTGATATGTGGTTTGGCTTCTTTTTCGGCAGACACTCGCCGGAGCCTTGAAAGGAGTGGGGAGACGACTCATTTAATAACACTTATAAGGACAGGCCAGGCCTCCTATGCGTTAATGAAACCTAAACAACTGTACCTATATATAGATATATAGATAGATATATTATAACAAGGGGGGGGGGGGGGGGGGGGGGGAAATAGGGGCGAGGTACCGCATATCTTACCTTGAAAGGAGTGGGGAGACGACTAAACTCCTCGTGGTAACCCAAGGCGAGGTTGGGATGAGTAGCGGGAAAAAAGAAATGTTCGGATACTATGAAAGGCTTCCCCTGAAGGAGTATAAGACCTCGAATGACTCTAATTAGCTAACGAAGCAAGTATGCATATGAAATGGCTGCCTATAATACAGTTCTTTTACTTTGATATAGAAGATTTAATACATTTATTCTAATATTCGGGGAAGGTGTTCTCCCTTTTTGGTTCAGCCTACGAACGTGTTTTCCAGAGCGACGAGGTATCGGAGTCGGAATAGAATTTGGTCGACTTTCAATTTAGCGAATAACTCGACTAACCCACCCATTTATGAACGTGATCTGTCACTATTGTGTCTATTTTGAAGGACATTAAGAATCTAAGAGTGTTCCTTGATCTGTCAGGAGGGTAAGGGGAGGATGAAAAGTTTTGAATCTACCAGTTATCGACGATCGCGAAATAAATGTCCCACACATCTGGACTCGTGTTCTGGGTGTATGGGGGGGAGTGGGGGGGGGGATAGAAGTGGGAGAAAGAAAGAAAAATGATAGAAAGATAAATATTACAAGAACAGAAAAGATTTGATTGACCTTAGTATAATAAGAATAACCTGTTCCTCCATATGCTGGGCCTAGGCGACAACTTGCCCCACAACAAACATATGGTTATTGAAACCTTTTTCCTTCTTACAGATACAAAACCCGGGAATTGTATGATAGGAATTTCCATTCTGT
This sequence comes from Chionoecetes opilio, assembly GCA_016584305.1. Classification (NCBI taxonomy): domain Eukaryota; kingdom Metazoa; phylum Arthropoda; class Malacostraca; order Decapoda; family Majidae; genus Chionoecetes; species Chionoecetes opilio. The sequence continues at coordinate 4,446 of JACEEZ010014564.1, read as the reverse complement.
CTCTTCCGAATTTCCGGGCATTACACTACTACTACTATTACTATTACTAATACTACTTCTAATACTAATACTAATAATAATAATAATAATGATATACTAATGATAATAATAATGACAGTAGTGGTAATCTTGATGAAATAATGATAACAATATAACTATAATTATGATGATAACGATAATGATAATAATAATAATACTGATAATAATAACAATAATAGTAATAATAATAATAATAATAATAAATAATATTGCATAAAAGACTACGGAATTAGTGAAATCTGGCCGGACGTCACCGCAGAGTTTTTCAGCCACACTTGCTTCTCTGTCGCGCCTTTCTTCGCTCACCCTCGCGCACAAGCTTCATGTTAAAACAAGGCCGAGCTTTAAATTTAAATACTTGACAGTTCCTCCTTGTCCTCTCTTGGCTCACGCCCCCCTAGGTAATTACCCACGCCTCTCTAAGGGGTCGCGCCCCCCAGGGTAAGAACCGCTCATCTAAACTATTTGATTAAGTTACTGACTAAATACTATTGTACTCGAACACACGCATATTTATTCTCTCTCTCTCTCTCTCTCTCTCTCTCTCTCTCTCTCTCTCTCTCTCTCTCTCTCTCTCTCTCTCTCTCTCTCTCTCTCTCTCTCTCTCTCTCTCTCTCTCGCTCTCTCTCTCTCTCTCGCTTTCTATAGCCGTGCTCTTTTCTACGGATCGTTTAACACCACATTTACTTTACATTTTTTTTCAGAGAATTTCACTGGGCCTACATTTTTTCTCCAACCCATTTTTGCTGAATTAATGCTTTTTATTCTCATTTATTCGTGTCTTTGCACTTAAACCCTAACTTTCTTTCCCTTCTTCTCTATCGTCCTCACTAATGCCTTGACTAATCCTCTCCCTTACAAATATCTTAATACTTATACTAATCGAGTCATAACCAAACCACAATCCATTCACATCATTTCTCAGCACTCCCTAACACCCTTTTCATTCCACATACCCCTCATACCATCCACATAACTCTAAATTCATCCACCATTATACCACCTACCTCTTTATTCATCCACTTTTACCCCTCTAACGTAACCAACTCATTTCTTAACCCCTTCACGCCCAGATCTTTCCTTTACTATATTATAAAATCGTGTTGTTAGCCATAAAATTACGAAAAGTAACTGAATATACCAAATTAGTTAGTGGACAAGGATACTAAACAGGGCATAGCTATTAAATATTGATTATAGTCACTAAAAAGCGTCTTATGGTTGTCAAATTACAATGGAAATTACGTTCTGGGTCTCAAGGGGTTAATAAGTCGTACCACCCATGCAGTCATTCCTCATTCTTCCTCATTCTTCTATCATCGTCTTGTCAATTTAACTCACCTGGATTTGGTCAAGCGTGGCAATGGGCGTATCCAGGAGGTAGAATGCATTGCCCGTGACGTCATCGTACACTACACCCCACACACTCAAGACATGCTGATGATCCACCCAAAACCAGGCATCCGCAGACCAGCCAAGCCAGTGCCAACCGCCCTGTGGAAGGAGGAACACGTCAGGGTTTTTCCTCCTCTGAGACTGATGCAGTGAGGGAAGGAAGGGAGAGAGGAGAGTATGAGTAGGGGAAAGTAGTACTGGTGGTGGGTAAGGAAGATGTTAAAGATTGAAGGAGAGAGATATATATAAAGAGAGATAGAGAGTGATAGATAGACAGATAGAGATAGAGAGTGATAGATAGAGTGAGTGAGTGAGTGAGTGAGTGAGTGAGTGAGTGAGTGTGAGGTGAGAGAGGGGGAGAGAGAGAGAGAGAGAGAGAGAGAGAGAGAGAGAGAGAGAGAGGGGAGAGAGAGAGAAGAGAGAAGAGAGAGAGAGAGAGAGAGAGAGAGACGAGAGAGAGAGAGAGAGAGAGAGAGAGAGAGAGAGAGAGAGAGAGAGAGAGAGAGAGAGAGAGAGAGAGAGAAAAAAAAAATACAATACACTGCCATAAAAACGTATATAAAATGAAAAACAAAAAAATATCCCAAATACAATTCTACAATAAAATCACCAAAAAGTAGATATGAAAATGGCAAGAATCATCACCAATACCAATCACCCACAACAACAATGTCACGTGCTTAATCCAAATCCATCCAACTCTGCAGGTCACTCTCCACTGCCTATAGTCATGGCAATTGGGCATCTGTGTGTGTGTCGGGTTACGAAGGCCGATTCATATATCGATGTGATGGTTTCATTCACATCTTCAGCCAACCAGACAGCCAGCCACTCACGCATCGCCCATTCCCTTTCACCCTATGTATATATACCTTAACTGCTTCATCTTTTCTTCTCTTCCTGACGTCCGTAGACCCGTATTTACCTTTTCATTTCTTTCCACTTCCTCTAATTGCCTATGCCTCTAATTGTCAGGTAGTTAGTGCGGAATCAACAGGGAGTTTTAAAAGGAGGCTAGACAGTTTCATGGACGGTTATGAAAGGTGGAAGTAGGTAGTAACAGGAACTACCACGTTTAGGTCTCACAGCCTCTTACAGCTTCCTTATTTTCTTATGTACCGTTTTTGTATTTCTTTCTCATGTCTTCCTCGACCCAAATCAGACAATCCTTTCTTTCCTGCTCATTTCTCCTCCTTTAGTACTCCTCATGACCTTCTCTCCTAATAACCCTCTTCGTTTTTTCATCCCCTACAGAGTTTCCCTTCCACCATGTCACGCAACGATAAAGTCTCAATTATCCTCGCAACGTCATATTTTTTTGTTGCGGAAGGAAATAACCGACGTTGTTTTTCTTCCCCTTTTTTTCTCCCTCTCGTTTGCAGATAAGATGAGATGGGTTTTCCGAGATGCCTAAAGTGTTTGGTATAATTAGCATTTTCATGGCGACGCAGGGAGATCTTAAAAGGAGAGAGAGAGAGAGAGAGAGAGAGAGAGAGAGAGAGAGAGAGAGAGAGAGAGAGAGAGAGAGAGAGAGAGAGAGAGAGAGAGAGCGAAAAGGATAAGGAAACGCAGTAAGGAGAGGAGAGAAAAAACTGTATTCATAATTCAGAAACAATATTGAGTGTTTGCCAGTAAGAGGAACAGGAGGAAGAACACAGAGAGAGAGAGAGAGAGAGAGAGAGAGAGAGAGAAGAGAGAAGAGAGAGAAGCATAAGAGTGAGAGAGAGAGAAGAATAGAGAAGAGAGTGAGAAGAGAAGGAGGAGAGAAGAGAGAGAGAGAGAGAGAGAGAGAGAGAGAGAGAGAGAGAGAGAGAGAGAGAGGAAAGAAAGTGAAGTGCCTCCCAACTGCCGTGTGTACAAACCACTGGCAGCAGCTGAATGGCACCCTTTTTTATGACTTTTTTCATGTCTCAACACTCTTATGCAAATTTAAGGGAAACCTCCTCAATGGGTCCTTTGCCATTAATGCCATGCGGGACCACGACCCGCCGAACGACACGTGTCAGAGAACCTTTTGCAGAAGACAACGACAAGGGGACGACAGTGTGAGGGAATGCATGCGCGTGAGCTCTGCATTAATCCCCTCAATCACCTGTTTTGCGTTGCTCCTGCGTCACCTTCAGGAGTAATTATGTTGTGGTTTTGATGGAGTAGAGACACAAGCCCTAAGGAGCCACAGTGCCCTCTCTCCTCCTCTATTTAATGTTTTATTCCAACATTTACTTTATCAACAAACACATTTTCTCTCTCTTTTTCCTTCTTTGTCTCTCTCCTTTTTATACCTCTCCCAAGACCTCACCCATTTTCCTCTTAATCTCCCTGCATATAAACCTAATTTTCCGTCTCATCTCTTCCCTAGCTCCCCTTCCCTGTCCTCCTTCCCTTCCCTCTCCCCCTTCCCTTCCCTCTCCCCCTTCCCACGACGCACCCCTTCCCTTCCCCAGCGCACCCCTTCCCTTCCCCAGCGCACCCCTTCCCTTCCCTAGCGCACCCCTTCCCTCTCCCCCTTCCCTTCCCTCCCCCCCTTCCCGCGACGCACAGCTGACGTCACGAGGGGAAACCTACTGCCCGCCAAAACAGACCCAACAACCCTTGCCTGACGACCCATTTTTGGCACGAGTCACAAAGATGCGCACTGAGTTATAAGAGTCGTGTTTTCCCTTCGTTTTCATCGACAAGACGCAGGCAGATAAGCAAAGCGGAAACATAGCAAAAACAAGAAGAAATCATTTACTGCAGATAAGCAAAGTGGAAAACATAGCAAAATTAAGAAGAAATCATTTACTGCAGATAAGCAAAGCGGAAAACATAGCAAACACAAGAAGAAATCACTTACGTATCATAATTATTGTTGCTGTTCTAGTTATCATTATTTTCTTATTATAATTTCAAGACGCAGGCAGGTCATTTCAAAGCAGAAAACATAGCAAAAACAACACCAAGAAATCCCTTACGTATCATAATTATTGTAGCTGCTTTAGTTATCATGATTATTTTCTATACTATTGTTAC